>JADBJO010037132.1:0-10067 GCA_016801955.1 Conus betulinus | reverse complement strand
CAGTGCCTCCATACTTACCGCTCCGATGTTTTGTGGAGCCTGAGGCCCAACCAAAAAACCATCGTTTGTGATTTCGATGAGAACACCGCCTAGGGGTTCGGTGGGTTTTTTTGAAACACAAGTACGTCACGCCTACAAAACGATGTGCAAGCAGTGGTGCAGCAATTCATGGAACTCATGGGCGCGATTCCAATTTTCGAGCCTGTCATGTGGAAGGGACTAGGTGGCAAGTGGATCCCAGAAGAAGTAATAGTATGCGAGTTTTGTGTTGTAACGGATACGATTTTTCTTCTCTCTGCTCTCTCCAGCTCTCGCTCTCTCCTTCTTCTCCACCCCCCCCACTTTTTTTTTTTTAAACCAGTTATGACATTCAGACGGGAGTTTTACATTTCTGCTGAAGCCCCCCCCGCACGCATGCATGATCAAAAACGTAGTGCCACCTTGAGGGGTCACAATCTGCTAGTTGTGCAAGGGGAGGTTTCACCGCGAGCAGGTGTGTGCGTCTCCTTACACCCCGTGTTAGTGTGTTGAGGGTGGGTGTGTGGTGTGTGCTGTGCTGTGGTGTGTGTGTGTGTGGTGTGTGTGTGTCGAGTGTGTCTTGTCTACTCTATGATTCATATATTTCGTCTGTCTTTGATTTTTTTTTTTGAACCGCAGGGTAGATTAGATACCAGCAGGAGGAAAAGGAACGGCTTCTTCTTTTTCCGAAGATGTCGAGTGTATCGGATACGACCGAGTTCGGATCTACGGGGTTAGGACGAGCAAATGCACCTAGCGAAGGAAGCGGGCTTCCAGCCTTCCACGCCCTTATATACTTAGCGGTGGGTACCTGACCTGCTTTGTTGGGGGTTCGCGGGGATGTACAGCAGGGAGTGAGGTGAGGAGATAACACGATGGCCTCGTATAAGAATAAAGCTGAATCCGTTGAGGAGAGAGAGTGAGATCCGAGCGTCTGGCACTCCCTGCCCTACACATCGCGCAGACGTGGGGAAAAGCCTTTTCAAAAGTTTAACGTGCTGCTGCGGGCTGAGCTGTAGACTTTGTTCCCCACAGCCCCAAGACAAAGTTTCTTTGTTAATGATTGATGCTTGTTGTTGTGGGTGATTGTTGTTTGTGTGTTGTTGGTGTTTCCCTTGAAGTATGGCAAAAGCAAGTTCAAGCGCAGTCAGACTGATTAGCATGATAATTTGATAATTTACATGTTAATTGTTCGCCCGGGAGATTTTAGTCACGTTCTAAGATCCCGCATCTTTCATTGTTGTTCTGTAACCCATTTAAGCGCTCCTGTGTACCAACACCACTCCACCAGTCTCATCGTGTCCTATGGTAGTCCACCAATCTCCCCTCTCATATCTTGTCTGTGTCACACCTCTACAATCTAATTTGTCTGTGGGGGGACAAAAAAATGCGTGCACGTATCATCTTGGCATGTCGTCCCCACCCTCCTCCCCATCTCATCCTTGTCCATGTGTCTCCCCACTCACCGACACACCTGTCCTGTCTTGGTCTACAAACATCTTCCCCTTCTCATCCTGTCCGTGTATCCACCATCTCCGCCATCTCACTACTTGCTGGGGCTCCAACCCCTCTCACCCATACTCATCTGTGTCAGTAGTGCCCAAATTCGCACCCATCTCATTGGTGCCTGTGGTCTCAAACCATGGGCTATGGTCCACAACCGTGTCCTGGTATTCCCGCCCTCTCACTCTATCGGCTCTCCTGGTCCCATCTTCCCTCCTCCATCTTGCCTCCTGTTATACCCACTCTTAACGAAACCTTCACCGTGTCCTCTGTCCCCAACCCTGCTCCCCTGCTCATTGGTCTAGAAAGCGCAGTCCTTTTAAGCTCCTCTTCCTCGACTCCACGTTGTGCCTATACCCTCATCCTCCCTACCTTACTCGCTGTGGTTCTGTAGGAAACCAACCTTTCCCACCGTCTCATTTCGTCCTGTCTTCACCCTCCCACCGCCTCGATTGGTTGTGCAGGTCACAACCGATTCCCTCGATAGCATACTTGGGTCGATTCGGTCTGTGGGAGTGAAATATCTATCAGACTGGTAGTTGACCTTCCCGACATTATAGAGCACTCTATCTTTGTATAAAATCGAAAACAGTAAGTTTAAGTGTGCGGAAGATACTACCATGTTGCAGTGGTTGTACTGAGCTGAAGGAAACAATTCAGTCGTTGATGGCTATACACGGAAAATCCATGCAAGTTTGCTTTATGTTTTGGGGTGGGGTTTCAGATGCGAAGGGCCACCACAGAACGGTCTTCATCCATTTTCATACATCAACATTAAAATCAAATAGAGCGGAAGAAGACGGTGGCGAGCTGGCACCCCCACCCCCCACCCACCCCCATCCCGCACCCCCTTGGCCACAATTCTGAACCGATCTCACTCCCAAATCCCAGCCCGCCCCCTAGCTTGCCGCTAATACCCCCCCAACCCTCCCCCACCTAGACCCCCATCCCATGCTTCTCCTCTCTTCCTCCATCCCTTACTCCAACGCCGGCCAAGCGGAAATACATCAGGCAGAGCGATCGGGCCCAGGGGGAGGGCCCCAACCAGGGTAAAAAAAATCAACGCAACATCCAACATTGAACAGCCAGGAGCTGCTAGCTATAGCAACACGGCAGCGAACACGAAGAAGGCCAGCGACGGGAGGAAGAGAAAAAGAAAGAAGAGGAGGAGGAGTGAGGAGGAGGATGGGTTAGGTAGAAGGAGGAGAAGGCGGATGGGAGAAGCACAAAACAATGAAAAGAAAGAAACAAATTCAGCAGGGTTTTTTTTTTCCCTCTTCTTCGTTTTATACTACCTTCTTCCCATGTTTGTTTTTTTTTTTTTTTTTTTCTTTTTTAAAGGAGGCGGGGCTCTGGGTGGGCGCCATTGGGACGAGGAGGGAGGAGACAGCAAAGAAAGGAGGAAAACGGGAAACGGGGTGAGAACGGTTGAGCTTTTTTCTGCGTCTTGTCTGTTTCGGTGCTGTTGTCTTGAGGTGTTGCGGCTTCTCAATTTACGACAAAAAAATAAAAGTTGAAACAAACACACCAGTTTTCGTGCCTCTTGTGGAAAACGATGAGTCCTAGTATTACATCGACCGCTGAGCCCAACACTCTGCACCCTCTACGGAAGAACCTCAATATCACTGGAATCATCGGCGTGTTCAGGCGTGGGTGGGTGCTCCACGGCATAAAAACACATTTATTTCTGATGAGACAGTAAAAAAAAAAATAAAAAAAAAAAAAAAAAGACACAAAACACTGCTTGTGTCATCAAAACCCAACTCGAAGGCACTTTTCTTTTTAAGAGTCCATTCCCGAAGGAATCCGTGATTTTCCCCTCTTAAACGTACACTGGTCGAGCGGTGTGATATACACAACCTACCGTCGACAGGCTTTTAGCTGCCACGGTAATCTCAGGTTGTCAAACGTGGGTGAAGCGAGTCTCACGTGCAGCCTGGAGTGTGTGCGCTACGAACGAGATCAGGATTGCCACCGCGCCACCCAGACGGGATGGAGGGAGGTTTTTAGGGTTTCCTTCATTTTTAGAAGTGAGTTTAGTTCTGATTGTTTGTTTCTAACTGGTTCAGAGTAATACAATTTCCTCCTTACCACCAATCACGCCTGTCGTTGGGGTAGTTTTTTTTTTTTTTTTTTTTAAATAAACCCTTTTGTATCACTTTGAGGTGTTCGTTACTTTTCCCTTCAAATATTCCTTCCTTCCCACCAATCTCCTGATAGGATCAATCAATGATTCGATGACTTGGAAGCTTCGGACCATGTGTCCCACTCTAAACCCATAACCCATGCCAGGGTCATTTCTTTACCCTGTCATAGCACTTAAAGGTGGGAAAACAAACAAACAAAAAAATAAACCCAAACAAAACAAAAAAAAAAAGCAGAGATGTGGCGATCGCTGGTCGCTCTGCGTGGGCGGGTGACAAGAGACAACAGAGATAACAAATTGTTGAAATGACGAGGGAGGGGTAAGAGGACGAGAGAAAAAAAAAACACAAGAGGGAAAACCAAAACAAAATAAGGAAGATGGTAGTAGGACGGGAACGAGAGGGGGATGGGGGGGGGGGGGGGGAGGGGGGGGGTGACGGTGGGGGCGCCCGCTAAGGGAGGGGAGCGCTGGCTGCGCGCGCTCGCCTAAGGGGAGCTAAGTGGGATGCGCTAAGTTGGAAGGAGGGGGGGGGGGGGGGGGGGGGGGGGCGGGGGTAGGTGGGAGGGGGGAGGGAGTATTTTTTCGTTGTAGTTAGTGGGGGGGGGGAGTTGGGGGGAAGAGGGGGGGAGTTCGGGGAGTAGTTCAAGCTGGGAGGGGGGGTGGGGGGGCTGGGGGGGGGGGGCGGGGGAGAGAGGGGAGGGAGGTGGGGGGAGTTCGGGGTGGGGGGGGGGGAGTTCGGGAGTTTCAGTTCAAGCAGTAGATTGGGGGGGAGTTCAGTAGAGAGAAGGGAGGAGAGGGAAGTGGTAGTCAAGCAGTAGATGGGGGGGAAGAGGATGGGGGAGGGGGTTAGGCGAGAGCGGGGAGGGTGGTAGAGGACCAGAGGTAGCGGGAAGCGCGAAGGGAGAAGGGGGACTGCTTGAAGGGCCCAGGGAGGGAAAGCGAGGCGCGTGTGCCGTGCACACACACACACCACACACCACACACACGCACACAACAAACACACACACACAGAGAGATTAATAGATGGGATAGATAGATAGACAGACAGACAAGCAGACAGAGAGACAGATTGGCAAATTGGCAAATATGTGGTGCGTGTGTGGTGTGTGTGTGTTGTGTGTGTGTGTGGTGTGTGTGTGTTGTGTGTGTGTGTGTGTGTAACAAACTAGGCGTGGGGAAGGGAAGCAACTGAGCCATGCTAACCAATCCTCTTGTCAGTACAACAACGACCTGGCAAAGATTGAAAAGAAAAAAAAAAGCAGTGGGTGGGTGGGTGGTGGTGGTGTTGTGAGAGAAAAGAAAACGAGAATGAAAAAAATGTGGGCGTTAGTTTATGACATACAATCCTTCATAGGTAGCACGGTAGTTCATCTTGAAAACGCAACCGTTCACAACGCCTTAAGAGCTCAGAGATCCGCTTTCATCCGCTGGTTCGGACTCGGCAGTGGGACCGTGGCTGATAGTGTGGGCCTTCCTTTGGAATCAGATGGGAATCTACCACATCGATAATGCCGTGGTATTCTCACCACCGAGGGTTCAACAAACAGAATCCATCCCGGAGCAGAGCAGAGTGAAGGGTCGAAAAGTAAAAAAACGAGAAGAAAAACGCTGCTCAGAAACACTACAATATCATTACGTTGAGTATAAAACGTAGAGGGGGGGGGGGGGAGGGACCTTAGCGCCTATGCCAGAGGATCCATTTAAGGATACAAGGGAGGGTCAGTAGGTGTCAACAGGTCAGAGAGGTCAACTCTACAGTTCTTTCTTCTTTCTTTCTGCGGACGCAGACTGATACTCCTGCGGGACACTCCCTGTATAGACAAGCAGTGGAGTTTTGGTGGTGTATGACCGTTTTTTTTTTTTTTATCCCGCCATTAAGGCAGCCATACTCATCTTCGGGGAAGGTGCATGTTATGTGTGTAACGTGTCATCCATACCAACGGCCGAAAAGGGCCTTCTCTTCCGAAAAGTTGATGATGGATTTTACGTGGGTGCAAGATGTGCGTGCGTTCACACACGGAACCTCGGTTATAGTCTCATTCGAAGGGACTGTATAGTGTATGGAGTCAGAAAAACCAATGTTAACTCCGAGGGAAAAATCCCCCTGTACCGAAACGGCCCGGCGGAGATGCGAACCCGCAAACCCCAGGATCACCAGAGTCCAGCGCACTACCAACTGAGGCTATTCCGGCCCCCAGCTCTACTGTTCGATATTCCAAGCACTGTCAGTCACGAAAGTGCCAAACAGTAGTTAAGAATCGTGCAGAATACCCTTTACTTGGGATTTCCTAAGAGACGAAATCTCCCATTATTGTCCGTAGAGATAGATAGATAGATAGATAGATAGACAGATAGATAGATAGATAGACAGACTAACGAGGGTAAGGAGTGAAAGGAGAGAGAGAAAGGAAGGGAGGGAGGAGAGGGAGAAGAAAGTAAGAGAGAGGAGACAGACAGGCAAGACAAACAGACAGACATACATTAACAAAGAGATGCGGCAACGACTGGGGAGAGGGAGGAGGAGGGTGGGGGATAGAGAGGGAGGTATGCGGAGGGGGAGGGGGAGGGCGAGGGGGGTTCTGGGGGGGTGGGGGGGGGTTGAGGGGGGGGGTTGGGGGGTGAGACCGGGGGTAGGGTGGGTAGGGGGGTAGGGGGGTGACTTGGTCGATTTTGGTGGGGGTGGTTATGACGGCGCCTTTCGCCGCTACAAAACGGTTCTGGGCAGGTCGGTAAAAGGGCAGCTGACTCAGCACAACTCATCACGCCGCAGAGACGAATTATCTTGATGACATAACAGAAAAGGTGGAACTGAAACTGAACTAGGTGCCTCTGTTTTCACAGGTAAAGGCTTAATAAACGGAGACACACTCATGACTGTGTATCGCTAGCTCTCTTGCTGCGTTTGCACGTGCCGGACACTGAGAGAGAGAGAGAGAGAGAGAGAGAGAGAGAGAGAGAGAGGAGAGAGAGGAGAGACGAGAGAGAGACAGACAGACAGACAGAAACAGAAAGACAGGACAGACAGGACACAAAGACAGACAGACAAGACAGACAGAGACAGAGAGAGAGCCAGATAAAGGTCAAGGTTTACCGTCCAGCATTTTACTGACTCGATCGATGTTCTCTCATGTTTTTCGTTACCAAACCCAGTTCACAATCATCTTAGGTAAGGAATTCCAAGAATGGCACACAAGAGAGAAAACAACGTTCAAACCAATAATAGCAAAACATAGCTGAGATGTATACTTAGAAAGGGACACGCAGTTCATGTGCATGATTTGCCGTTAAGATTCATAGGTCAAAAGGGGGAGGGCAATGATATGTTTCCATGTACAAAAAGACACTTTCTGGAAACGGAAAGTTCGTTTTCCCTGCATCGAGCTGAAAAGTTCATCCCACACACTAACACAATTAAACCATCAATATTCTTACTAACTCTTTTTTCCTTTTTCACATAACGATGTTTGAAGGCTTTGCGCTTCACACACACACACACACACACCACACACACACACACACACACACACACACACACACACACACGGCTTTTAATTCATTATGTTCGGAGGGTGATCACTGCTATGGGGCACGGGGTGGGTGGACTGTGACAGGGGACGATTGGGGTGGGGAAAGACGTTGAGGGATTCATACACTAAAGCTAATTAATTTTTAGTTTTTTCATTCTGACCTTCGTAAAAACTTTAATCTGGCTCCGCAAACCGATGCAGGCAACATCCTGAATGCTTGTCTACCTCATGATGTGTTTGAACTGTTTGGGGAAAAAAAAATGTTTTGGATGATTTGTGGTTTGCTTGCAAGGCTTACAAACGTCACTCGGTTAGGTTTCCGTCTGTCTGTTCTTCTTCTGGAAAGAGAGGGGGGTTAGTTACCGCCAAGGACACAGACAGGAGTACAGGAACTAGACACAATGCGTTTCGACCTCTTGGGTCGTCGTCAGTCGGTGGAAAAATAACATTAGGACAGTGGCCAGAAGAACAATGTAGCCACTTAGCTTCGCTTTTCTCTGTTCGCCTTCAAAGTATGTTATTTGTTTTCACCCTGAAGGACCCAATAGGTCGAAAATGCGCGCGCGCGCGCGCGCAGCGCCGCGCACACACACACACACACACAACACACACACACAACACACACACACACACATTTTCCGCATTCACCTAGTCACTCTCCGTTTTAAAAACTGTTTGTTCTTCGTTTTTTTGGTTTTCCTGTTCACTGTGAGGAGGATCCACAGTCGGACTCGGCAAGGAACTAAGTCTGACAGTGAACGGAGAGTGAGAGAGAGAGAGCGGAACGAGAGAGAGAGAGAGAGAGGAGAGAGAGAGAGAGGAAGAGGACAGAGACGAGAGAGAGAGAGAGAGAGAGGAAGAGATAGACTGTGAGATGAACGCAGAGACAGATAGAGAGAGGACCCTTAGAGACCTAGAGAGAGACGGAGAGAGGATGAGAGAGGAGAGACAACTGTTCGACTGAAACTACTGGAAACTTTTACCACCTTTTACCACTTCTTCTCTTTTTCTTTTGAAAGCCAGAACTTTTTTATGTGATGATTCTTTCGCTCAAACTTCTCCTCCCTCTCTCTGCCTCCTCCCCCTCCTTTCCCCATATATGCCTCTCTCTCTCTCTCTCTCTCCTCTCTCTCTCTCTCTCTCTCTCTCTCTCCTCTCTTCACAGCCTCTACGCTCCATCCCTCTCTCGCTCTTTCTTCCAGGCGCGCGCATATCATATGTATAAATGTGTGTAAGTGCCCGCGCGAGTGCTCGTGCGAATGCTGGTGCATGAGTGCAGCCCTTTGCGTGCGTGTGTGCATATCTAGGGGGGGGGGGGGGGGGGGGGGGGGAGGGGGAGAGAGAGAGAGAGAGAGAGAGATGTTCAGGAAAGGAAAGAAGACAGAAAAAAAAAAGAAATAACCAGAGACAGATCACACAGGTACAGGGTAACTTCAGCGAGGGTAGGAAAGTGGGGAGGGAGGGAGAGAGAGAAGGAGGGAAGGAAGAGGGTGGGACATCTAACCGTAAAAAAAAAAAAAAATGATCTGAGGCAGAAGGTGTTGCAGAGGGGGGTGGGGTGGGGGGGGGGGGGGGGGGGGGGGAGCCATTCCACATTCCTAACTCCACAGAAACTAATCTTGCCGCACAGACGTGTTATCGCCATGAAATCACCGGAGCGCGGAATTGAAATGTGTTATCTTTTTCTTCTTTTCTTCTTCTTCTTCTTCTTTTTCTTGATCTTTTAAATTAGTTTTCATTTTACTTCCACGGGAAATTTCAGACTGACTCCATATGGTGTGTGTGTGTGTGTGTGTGTGTGTGTGTGTGTGTGTGTGTGTGTGTGTGTGTGTGTGTGTGTGTGCTCGTGCGTGCTTGCGTGAGTGGTGTGTGTATGCGTGCGTGCGTGCGTGCGTACGAGCGCGCACGTGCTTGTGTGTGGTGTGTGTGTGTGTGTGTGTGTGTGTGTGTGTGTGTGTGTGTGTGTGTGTGTGTGTGGTGTGAATAAGGACTGAGAATAAGAACACTGAGAGAGAGAGAGACGAGAGAGAGAGAGAGAGAGATGAGAGAGAGAGAGAGAGAGAGAGAGAGAGAGAGAGAGAGAGAGAGGAGACAGACAGACAGACAGACAGACAGACAGACAGACAGACACTGAGACAGTCAAGATGTGGTACGAATACATGAACACACACATTCACGTGCATCCATCAAACACTTTTTTTTAGGTGCTGCTTTGCACCGGAAAAGAAGCCCAGAATCGAAATTACAACACCCCTCTCGTGCAAAATCAGAATCTGTGATCACGTACAACAAACAAACAAACAAACAACAACAACAACAACAACGGCGGCACAGCAAGCAAGATTGTTACCCCCACCCCCACCCCCCATCCCCCATATCAGTGTTATCCCCAGAACAAGCGTTGCAAGGAAAATAACAAGACTAAGAATCCCCCCACCCCCTCCTTCTTCCCGTTCCTCCCCCATCTCTAAACATTTACGTTACGTTACTAACTACTTAGGCCCATGGCTCGAAGTGGAGCATAGGCATCGAAAACACACTCGGCCATCGCCACTCGTTTCTGGTGCTATCCATAAACGTTAAACAGGTGATTCGAGGCAAGACCATTAACATTTTTGAAAAGGTTCACCGACAACTATTTGCGACAGAATACCCATAAACTGTGGTTTCTGTAGCTTAGCAGCCCCCCCCCCCCCCCCAACCCCCCCCCCCCCCCCCCCTCAACCCCCCATCAAGTACTAAACGCTTTTAGATTTGACCTCTGACCGTCAAAGACCTGCATGGCTGATTCCTTCTTTCTTGTTGTTCGTTCTCTGATCATGATGTCATGGGTGTGAGGAGAGAGCAAGACTGACAGGAACAGACGGCAAGGG
>JADBJO010037130.1:7500-10070 GCA_016801955.1 Conus betulinus | reverse complement strand
GTAGGTTGATTGTCTGCCATGTCTGTCTTCGGAGTTCCAGTGTTGTTAAATTTTTGTGACTGTACATGTGTTGTATATTCAGTAATTTCTCATTACTTGAGGTTAATCCAAATTTGACAGGATACTTGTCGGTATGCACTGCAAGAGATGGGATACAGTGTACTTAACCCCATGTAGGGAGCTTGAAGGTTTGGATCCATGCAGAAATGCAATGCCTGAGTTCCCTTTATTCAGATCAGAAGCACAAGTCATGTAGGCATCACATACTTCATCCATCAGCTGGAATCAGCAATGATTTGGCAAAATGTTGGTACAGATTCTCTGAATTCAGAGTGAAATGAAATTTGATAGGATAGTTGATCAGCTGGTGCAAATTGCATTGCCAAAATTTTTGTAGGCAGCAGATACAGCAGTCTGTGTGTGTGTGTGTGTGTGTGTGTGTGTGTGTGTGTGTGTGTGTGTGTGTGTGTGTGTGTGTGTGTGTGTGTGTGTGTGTGTGATTGAGAGAGACAGAGAGAGAGAGAGAGAGGAGGAGAGAGGAGAGAGAGAGAGCGTTGGTGTGTGCATGTGTTCATGTCTGTGTATGCGTGTACACTTTACGTGTGTGTGTGTGGCTGTGTGCTGTGTGTGTGTGTGTGTGTGTGTGTGTGTGTGTGTGTGTGTGTGTGGTGTGTGTGTGTGTGTGTGAGTGAGAGAGAGAGAGAGAGAGAGAGAGAGAGAGAGAGAGAGAGAGAGAGAGAGAGAGAGAGTTCGTGTGTGCGTATTCATGTTTGCGTCTGTGTCTGTGTGCTTATGCACTTCTCTGTGTGTGTATATATATGTGTGGTATGCGTGAGTGACAGAGAGTGAGCGTTTGTTTGTGTGCGTGGTTGTATGTTCGTGTGTGCATGTGTAATTTACATGTGTGTGTGAGCGTGCGCGCGCATGTGTGTGTGTGTGTGTGTGTGTGTGTGTGTGTGTGTGGTGTGTGTGTGGTGTGTGTGTGTGTGTGTGTGTGTGTGTGTGCAGAGGCACTGCCATTGAAAGCAAGTCCCCTGTAACACCTCTGTAACGAGATATCCACCCCTCTGTGGAATACTGGGTGGCCCTGAAAGGGCCTGAAATGAGGAAAGGCAGTGCCGGGAGCTGTCTTCGGATCAGCACTGACGGGAGCCGTTTTCTTCCCAGAACCCTGCACATGCATAGGAGTATGCTCCCTGCATGATTCTGACCAGCAGCTGATGTTCTGGACTGAGGCCTGGACTACCATCACCACCACTGCCACCACCAACAGCCTCCCCCCACCCCCACCATTTCTATCACCACCACTACTACCACCACCTACAGCCTCCCCCACCCCCCCATTTACTATCACCACCACTACCACCACCCCAACCCCTCCACCCGTCTGTGCACCCAACCTCTTCTCTCTCCTCCAGCCTTTGTGGCATTGCCGTACCTCTCCAGCCACTGTACTCAGTAGTGTCAACTGGACGTGTGAAGTGTTGCATTGTCTCACCGGCTGTGATGACCACACCTGGCGGCACAGCTGTTGAAGCTCATCCCACGGCGCTGGGCTTTGCAGCCTTCTTGAGCAGGATGGTGGGGGTGGTGGGTGATAGGGGAGAGAGGGTGGCGATCTCCTGTGAGGAACGGTTGTCCCACACATGTGTGTGTGTGGTGTGTGTGTGTGTGTGTGTGTGTGTGTGTGTGTGTGTGTGTGTGTGTGTGTGCGTGTGTGTGTGTGTATGTGTGTGTGTGTGTGTGTGTGTGTGTGTGTGTGTGTGTGTCCACGCACGCGCATCCGCGCGTTTGTGTATGTGTGTTTAAGTGCCTGCATGCTTTGTGTACGCGTACATGTATGTGTGTGTATGTGTGTGTGTGTGTGTGTGTGTGTGTGTGTGTGCGTGCGTGTGTGTGTGTATATATATGCGTATATGCGATATATATATATATATATATATATATATATATATATATATATATATATATATATATATAGACACCAGGGCCGCACACTCTGTGTGTGTGTGTGTGTGTGTGTGTGTGTGTGTGTGTGTGTGTGTGTGTGTGTGTGTGTGTGTGTGTGTGTGGTGTGTGTGTGTGTGTGTGTGTGTGTGTGTGTGTGTGTGTGTTGTGTGTGTGTTTGACACCTTGACACACCAGTATGTGTGTGTGTGTGTGTGTGTGTGTGTGTGTGTGTGTGTGTGCATCTCTTAGGAGAACCAAGTAAGGTTGTTCTGCACACTGTCCAGTGTTGACACCTTTCATCCCGTGTCTGTCCAGTGTTGACACCTTTCATGTCCCAGTGTCACCTTTCATCCTGTCCAGTGTTGACACCTTTCATCCTGTGTCTGTCCAGTGTTGACACCTTTCATCCTGTGTCTGTCCAGTGTTGACACCTTTCATCCTGTGTCTGTCCAGTGTTGACACCTTTCATCCGTGTCTGTCCAGTGTTGACACCTTTCACCCCGTGTGTCTGTCCAGTGTTGACACCTTTCACCCGTGTCTGTCCAGTGTTGACACCTTTCACCCGTGTCTGTCCAGTGTTGACACCTTTCATCCCGTGTCTGTCCAGTGTTGACACCTTT
>JADBJO010037130.1:0-2500 GCA_016801955.1 Conus betulinus | reverse complement strand
GCTCGGGCGCGCGCGCGTGTGTGCATGTGCAGAGGCACTGCCATTGAAGCAAGTCCCCTGTAACACCTTTGCAACGAGATATCCACCCCTCTGTGGGAATACTGGGTGGCCCTGAAAAGGGCCTGAAATGAGGAAAGGCAGCGCGGGAGCTGTCTTCGGATCAGCACCGGCAGGAGCCGTTTTCTTTCAAGAACCTTGCACATGCGTAGGAGTATCCTCCTGTATGATTCTGGCCAGCGGCTGAAGTTCTGGACTGAGGCCTTGACTGATGTGGCCAATCTCCTTCTGCAGATGCTGCCTTCGTTGCTTCGTATCAGAGGCGCTGAATCCATCAGCCTGGGCCGCTTGGATGGCAGCTCCTCCTGTGGCGCCGATTCTGCCGAACGCTTGTTGTTCATCTTGACGGTGATAAAAGATCAGTGGATTAAGCAGGTGGCCCCAACCCACTATATAGCAGACGGATGTCGCTGGGAGGGTTGTCATCTCACGGCGTGAACGCCATTGGTCGTTTGCTTCGCGCAACACAGTGCCGTCAGAATATGACGTCAGTCTCGCTCAGCGCTGTGTGTGTGTGTGTGTGTGTGTGTGTATCAGCATACGCATTTGCATGTATGTGTATGTTGTGCGTGCACGTGCGTGCGCGCGCGCGCGCGCGTGCGTTCGTGCGTGCGTGCGTGCGTGCGTGTGTGTGTGTGTGTGTGTTGGGGGGGAGAGAAGAGCAGAAGGTGAATTAAGACTGATACCTAAAATATTATATCACACACACACATACACACACACACACTCACACACACACACACAATTTTTTGCTTTTGCTTGGTGAATTGTGGGCTCTGCTTCTTCAGAACATCTTATGATCAACGGGAAACCAAGAGAAACGACTCATCAGAAACGAGACTGAACCATACCTGTGTGGCGCTGGAAAGGGCCTGTTTGGGGAGGAGGGGGGGGGGGGGGGGAGGGCACTGCGATGCGCGAAATAAACGACCAATGGTGTTCACGCTATGAGAAAGCAAGCCTCCCAGCGACCTCAGTCCACTATATAAGGGCCTGCAGTCCCCTGATTTCTCATTGCTCTGTCCACTGACGAGATGAAACGTTCTTCAGTATCGGCGCCACAACAGGACCTGGCAGCAAAAAGACCCAGGCAGGTGGATCCAGCGGCCTCTCAGCTAACACACAGGCTGCTGCCGTATCTCACGGACCTGCAGGAGGCGCCCCAGGCTGTTTGCAGTCTGTCCCCAGAGATACTGGCTTTGGCCAAGGCGATCGTGAGGAATGACGATCGCACTCGCCAAGCCAAAGCCGGGGAGAGACTGGAACGCTCCTGATTTCGTTTCCATCAGGCCCTTTTCAGGGCCACCTTAAAGTTCACAGTGAGGTGCACATCTCGTTGCACAGTTCTGACATAGGGCTTGTGTGAAAAGCTATGCTTCGAACAAAATTCACGCACACACACACACACACACACACACGTGCGCACGCACACACACACACACACACACACACACACACACACATTCGCACATGTCCACAAAGACGCATACATCACTGATCATCGGCTATGGATGTTGTCTATGCCTTCAAACGCCAGGGCCGCACACTGTGTGGCTTTGGTGGTTAGACGCTTCGCCTTCACCAGTCCTTCTACCAGTCTCTCCACAAAAGGAAGAAAAACAAGGCTGCTGTGTGTCAAGAAGTCAAGTTTGTTTGAAGGCTGGCTCTGTGTATGTGTGTGTGTGTGTGTGTGTGTGTGTGTGCATGTGTGTGTGTGTGTGTGTGTGTTTGTGTGTTGTGTGTGTGTGTGTGTGTGTGTGTGTGTGTGTGTGCATTTGTGTGTGTGTGTGTGTGTGTGAATGGCTACCTGGGTGTACCCATACCACTTATAATATCAATAAATGAAACAATAAATAAATAAATAAGAGGGCGAAACTCACAGGCTGACTTAAAGTGCATTAACCTCGATATGTTTTTTTTTTTTTTTTTTTTTTTACATTATTATACAGCATAGAGTACATATGTAACTAAGAACCAACTTTTGCAGCATTCACAACCAAACTAAAAACTGGTGCTTTTAAAACAAACACAGAGCCAACGAACCAAAGCAATAAATGAAAATCACACTAAATAACACTTAGCCAACAGATAGATTTTGTCTGGAACAAACTGAAACAACAACACCCCCTGACAATGGTGTTTGTGTTTTAGAGCCCAGTTCGCTCAGTGGGTAGAGCATGGCAGCGCTCTAATGGTGAGCTTTACGTCCTCCAGCCTGCACACACAGGGCAGTGAGGACACTGGCATGCTCGGACTTTTAGCCAACCAACGTTCCGGTAGTGCCTTTTTGTCGACCAATCAAACGCACGCAGGCCATCCACGTCTTGTACGGCAAGCACCCCTACCCCTCCACGACACCCACTCCTTTTCCTCATCCCCTCTTGACAAGAATGGATGGAAGGAAGGAAGGAAGGAAGGAAGGAAAGAAGGAAGGAAAAAAATG
>JADBJO010037129.1:7500-10071 GCA_016801955.1 Conus betulinus | reverse complement strand
CCTCAGTTCCAGGTTTTCTACTTTAGTCTTCTTCTTTTTAGATTTTTGTTGTCCTTTCTTCATGCAGTTCTTGCTTTCCTTCTTTTGTTCTTTCTTTCGTCAGTTTCTCTCTTCCTCTTTATTCTTTTCTTTCCCTAGTTTTACCCTTTCCCCTCTTGTCTTTTTTCTCTCTCAGTTGCGTTGGGACACTGACCGAGACATCATGGCCAGGATAGGCAAGGTGCGAGCAGCATTCATCATGCTAAAGAACATCTGGGCCTCAGGAGAGATCAGAAGGACAACAAAATTACATATCTTTAATTCAAACGTGAAGTCGGTTCAGCTCTATGGCTGCGAGACTTGGAGAATGACCAAGGCAATACAGTAACAAATTCAGACCTTCATCAACAGCTGACTGAGGCGCTTCTTCAAAATCAGATGGCTGGAAAAAAATCAACAATGAAGGTCTATGGAAGCAAGCAGGACAGGAACCAATGGCCTAGCAGATTTTGCGGAGGAAGTCAGGCTGGATTGGACACACTCTCAGGAAGCCAGCATCCAGCACCACATGCCAATCCTTGACATGGAATCCACAGGGGAAAAGGAAGAGAAGCCGACCTCGCAGCAGCTGGAGGCGAGACACTGAGGCACAGATAAAGAGGCAGGGGACCAACTGGACAGGCATTATCAGCGAGCAGCCCAGAACCGAGTGCGATGTGAAGTGTTGTCGATGGCCTATGCTCACCTTTGAGCTAGGGGCCTAAGTAAGTAAGTTGCGTTCTACTTTTTCTTTTGACTTTTCTTCCCTTAGTTACACTCTTTTCATTTTGTTTCTTTCTCACTCAGTACCAGTA
Source organism: Conus betulinus (assembly GCA_016801955.1). Classification (NCBI taxonomy): domain Eukaryota; kingdom Metazoa; phylum Mollusca; class Gastropoda; order Neogastropoda; family Conidae; genus Conus; species Conus betulinus. Next base: position 9,238 of record JADBJO010037129.1, on the reverse strand, counting down.
TTCCAAATCTTGCCTTTACTTCCTCTGTCTGCTCCTTCTGGTTTATCTTGGCTACCCTCAGTCTACCTAAAAAAATCATTTCTTCTCTTAGTTTCAAACTTTCGTTTTTGATTCCTCCACCACTTGAGATTTGTGCCTTTTGTCTTTTCTTCACTGAGCTCTAGTATTTCCCCTTTATCTTTCCTTGCTATATTTTTAATCGACTCTTTTTGTGTCTCCTTCTGTCAGTTCAAATATTTCTCCTATGAAGCGTCTTTCATTACATTGAGTAAGTCTAATATCATAGAAGAATTGAACAAGTATAGTCATTTGGTTGTGACCGGAAAAGATGTACTGAATCGTGTAAGCAATTGTTTAGTTCTTTCTGTCATTGCTTGTAAAACATACATAACCTTTTCAAACATATTTACCCAAGGAAAGTGTATGTTGCACGTCTGTCGACAGAATTACATTAGTACGTTCTTAAGCAATTCTGGATGGGCATTTCCCAGCTAAATGCATCGTCTTCATTTCATTGTGATAGAAGAATTTATTTCAAGCCAGACATGCAAAACAAAGCCCATCCAGACTCAGAATTCTTAATCATACGTTCTTGGAAAATCCAAAGCTCACCTGATCATTTCGATAATTTGTCTAAAATCATTATCCATGCTTTCAAACGGAAGGTCACACTAAACAAAACAAACAAACAAACAAACAAAAAAAAAACAAACAAACAAAAAAAAAAAAAACCCAACCAAACGTTGACTTCAATACAAGGTAATTAAAAAGGAGTTTTGGTTGCTTTGTTTTTGTTTGTTGTTTTTATCACTTCTGTTATAAGAATACCTGAAGATTTTAATACACCCAAAAATATTTTTTCTTCTTTCTAGTTTGGCACATGTGTGTGCATCTCGAACATGCCTTTGCACACACTTGGCCAGTGGCTGAGACACAGCTATGTCATACATGTGTCACAATACAAGTGCACACGTTATGAACAAAATTATTCTAACTAAAAACAAATGATTCTTAAGACTCTAGGTGAGTGTAAAAGACGTAATGAATTTCAATATTTTAAATTTCCTTCTCCCAGCTTTGATTACAGACAAACATGCTGTTGCCAACATGTGTGCCAGTCTCTCCTGCTTGAGAAAAGCCTACCACAAATAAAGTTTATAAAGTTGCTGCTTTTGAGGAAAGAACAATAATGGCAACACACAAACAAAACAAAATGAATAAACAAAGGCAGAAACAACTCAAAAAAGTATCTATGCAACTCTTACAATATTTGAGATGTTACATGCCCTTTCCACTACAGGAATTCAAACCAGCCAATCAGACTTGTAGTTATTGTGCTCCTGGCCTTGATAACATCCATAATAAACTTCTGAAACATATCCCAGGAATGTGGTATCTGGGATCTTAGGAAAGTGTATAGTCTTGTCTGGACTACTGAGTAATTTCCACCCTCCTTGTAGAAAGCTCTCACTATTCCAGTTTCAAAACTTGGTAAATTGCTGACCAGTACTACTAAGAATTACCCAAAAGCTGGGAATAGTTCTTTTGGTAAGCTAATGCAATGGGTGAATTCTTTTCTGATGTAGGAGCTGGAAACTGACTGACTTTTGACCACATAACTGTGTAGTTTTACCAAGTTGCATGCTACAGTTGCAAATAGTGTTGGTCAAATTAGTAACTAGACTAGTGAATGAAACATCTTTGTTTGATGGTTTTGTTCAGGGGTAAAAGGGAGTTG
>JADBJO010037129.1:0-5000 GCA_016801955.1 Conus betulinus | reverse complement strand
AAGGAGACCACGCACGAGATCCATTGTTGTTCTGAGCTCATGCCAATGTGTACATGCTCACAAACACCCAAACGCACGAGCGCCTGTGTAGAACACACACACACACACACACACACACACACACAGGACGGGGCAATGGCGCGAATATTGTTGTTAAAGGGAGGAGGGAGTGGAAAGGGGGAAGTGGGGGGGGGGGGGGGAGAGGGGGGTTTGAAGGATACTACAGCTCTAGAAAAAGCACAGCGTCGGCCAAGATGCTCCATCCTGCAGTATAAACGAAAGCAACATACCCAACGCACTCCTGTCATAATCACTCACAATCCAGCTTACCCACCTCTACGTCAATGGCTACATGAACTTCACCCCCTTCTACAATCCAGTCCTAGACTCCCAAAAGGCCATTCCAGACCTCTCTATTTGGGGGAAAGAAACAGCAAGTCCTAGAAAAATTTTCTCATGCCTTCTGCACTTCCCACGCATCAGTTGGATTCTTCACCACCCGGGTACTTTCCGTGTGTAGAAAATGTGTGATCTGCCAAGAACACTTAGTAGAAAACAGCCAACTTCAAAAGTACAGTAACAGGAGAATCGTTCACCATCCGACACCACATGGACTGTTTAACCAGCTGCATAATCTATTTACTGCTTTTGCAGCAAATGCCTACACAGCCAGTATGTTGGGGAAATTAAAAACTCATTAAAGACCCGTTTTTACCAACACAGATTGAACATCAAAAAGAACACTGGAACTCAAGTAACCAGATATTTCCACCAGACTTATCACTCCCTTCATGAACTAAGATGCATAGTACTAGGAAAAGTTTTTTCAGACAACATTGATTACAGACTTCGACGTGAATCATTCTGGTTTAACAAATTACATACTGTTTACCCGAAGGGTCTCAACATGGTCACCTAGGCTCTTCCCCATGCCCTTCCTTCTCCCCAAATTCCTTTTTCCAAAAGCACCCCCACCTTTCATCTCCCTTCGCCCCTGCCCCCTCCCTATATTCATCTTCTACTCTCACAGCCACACTCTTCATTCACGCCTTCTTTAAGACCTTCCCCTCTACAGGCTCTTGGCCTTCTCCCTACCAGCTCCTCCTATATGATTCCTTTACGCACATACCTTTTGGCGACAACTCTTGCTGGTCTTCCTTCTAACCCCATCCCCCGTTTCCATCACCTTTACAATCTGCACCCCCCCCCCCCTTTTTTTATATTGTCTTACCCGAGACTACACCTCCCCAATCCCTTCTACTCACGCGGGCTTGCGCCTACGCGCACGCGCGCTTGGATATTTGCAGATGGGCATGTATATGCATATGTGTGATCTGAAGTCTTGTGCCAGCATGCTCCTACAAGCAAGAATCTGCACGTATGTGTGTAGATATGTGTAAATATGTGTGTGCCTGTGTACACGGGCATTTACGCATGAATGTGCGCGTGTGGGCACGCACGTGCAAGCCCTCCTGTGTGACTGTGTGCGTGTATGTGCATATTTATGCATGTGAGTGTATATATCTGCGCATGTGTACGCATGTGCATGTGTGTGTGCGTACGTGCAAGCGCATGCGCACACACTTGTGCGCGCGCGCGCGCGCGCGCGCGCGCGCGTGTGTGTGTGTGTGTGTGTGTGTGAGAGAGAGAGAGAGAGAGAGAGAGAGAGAGAGAGAGAGATTCTTCATCGTTCGCTCAGACAGGAACCACCGATGCGATGATGAAGGCTGCTGTCCGGCGGATGCCCTCCAGAGATCCATAGGGTTTCTCCCTCATCGGTTGGTCAGCAGGTCAGGCCTCTGCTCTCAGGTTATGGTATGTTGGACAGTCCTGTAGGAAGTGTTCTACTGTCATCGGGACTGTACCGCAGGGGCACACTGCGGAACCTTGTGAACATGTGATGGTGTAGCCTGGAGTGGCCCGTCCTCAGCCTCACAATGTTTACTTGGTCTGGTCTGGATAGGAGTCTGTCCGGTTGTAATCTGGATGTAGCTGAAGCAATCTTTTCCTCTGCTTCTCCTTGATGATCGTCTTGGCCTCTTCATAGGAGATTTCCTGTTCCTCTAGTGGCTGCTGTCCTCCTTCCTTCGCCAGTCGGTCTGCTTCCTCATTGCCTGCTATGTTGCAGTGTGAGGGTATCCACTGAATGATGGTTAGTTCAGTGGCCTGCTGCAGTCTGGCAAGGGCAGAGACAAGGGGGTTGAGGTCCTTGTACTTTGCGTTCTGTACAGCCTGCAGTATTGACAGTGCATCAGAGAAGATGACGACTTTGGGATGTATGGCCTCAGAGAGAGAGAGAGAGAGAGAGAGAGAGAGAGAGAGAGAGTGCGTGCACGTGTGTGTGCTCGGGTGCGGGCGCACGCGCGTGTGTGTCTGTGTGTAATTGCATGCGCCTTTGATTATTTTTGGGAAATGAGTGTTCAGACGATGACATAGTAACAAGAATAATAACATGAAGGTTAGCAACAACAACAACACAACAACTCTCTCTCTCTCTCTCTCTCTCTCTCTCTCTCTCTCTCTCTCTCTCTCTCTCTCTGACGCGTATGCACTCACATCTATATTGACACTTGACATACCTGTATCAACCAGCCGATGCACATCCACCAGGGTACACACGTCTACAGTATACACTGGAGTCCATGAGAGATATAGGCTTATATCAGTTGATGCGTGTTTAATCGTTCATGTTTGTTTTAGGAAAGGCCCAGCATGAGTCTACCCCAATCACTGAGACTCTTCGCACAGCTGGCCTGAGATTACTCTAACATTTGTTTGGTTTGCGATGTTTCTTGCTTTTTGTCAAGATAGGATGTGCGGCCACGTCCACTCTTGACGTTCAAAATGAAAGATGGTCTATGCTATAATGGTTTGCACTTGTTTGTTGAGGTGATTCTTTAGACTTCTTATCACATCAGATCGGCCAAGCTGTAATCCTGATCTTATTGTTTCCTCACCTGCCTGTGTGTCTACTCTCTCATTGACTGTAACACCTGCGTGCCCATGGTATACATTCATATGAGTCTCTTCAATGGAAGGTTGCGCAACACTTCATGCCAAGCAGACCTTCCCATTCCACTCTCCATTTTCAAAGTAGGTACATGGAGTCAGTCAGAATTGTGGTTTGTTGAGTTTTAAACAAGTCTGTAAATAATAGCCAGTGGAGTGCTTGAATCACTGCTTGTTAGACTTAAAGTTATTAAACTGTATGCACCATTGTCCTCCTGAATAGTTCGGTCAGTTTGCGTCACAGTCTGTCCCAGTCTGACGTATCTTTGGTGACGAAACTGTCAGTGCATATAAAAATATGTAATTTTGTGCCAAGATTTTCTACCTGCATCTGTTTTTCTGCATTGGTTTTGCCTTATGACCATTCTTGACAGTGCATTTTAAGTCTGGAGCGATGGACATTTTGTTGGGGTGTTTGGAATGATTCTGATCCTGATCATTTTCCCATTCGATTGTTTCTTTGAGTTCTGCTAACTGGCACGCAAACTGTATATTGTTTTCTGCCTGTCCCATCCACGATTTTTCTTGTTTCCTTGACTGCCACGTGTAGTGGGTTTTGGAAATGTTCAAGCGCTCTGAATATGCCTTCACTTGTTCTAGCTTGTGTCTGAACTGCATTGAAGGAAGGGCAAGCAGGTATCGCATGGTTTTAACTGGTGTATCCTTCGTGGTTCCCAACATCAATCTCGTTGCTGTAATTTGATTTCTTTTCTAATTTAAGAAGATTGCCCTTGGACAGTGTTGTAAACCCTAATCCATAATCAATGATGCTGAATACATCTGCGTGTTAAAGTCGGTAGAAATGGCGCTGTTCCGTACCTTCAGCTGCCATTGCTTTCATGACAGACAGCATTTAAGAACAACGTCTTCAATATGCTTTCTAAAGGTCTGCATTCTGTCAAAGCCTGCTGCTGAAATGCTCTCGTTCTGTCTTGAGCATCCTTTGATGTTTTGTTGATCAGACAGTCATCTGCTAGTGTCAGCACTCGAGCAATCCCGTTTCTTTTGAGGTCTTCAAGGGCTTTTATGTAAACATTGTATGAAATAGAGGAGACAGGAGAACCATGAGGTAATCCTGTAGAGAGAGTTTATGAGGTCAGACGTCCAGTCTCCAAATCGTAGGATGACAGTTCCCTTCTGAAGTGTTGCTGCTATCCATCGAGTAAGTGTCCTGCTGACTTCAAAGTCAAGGAGTAATTCCACAAACAGTAAGAACTGGACCTTGTTATATACATCTTCCAGGTCTATTGCAACTGTCGGCTTTTCTTTCTCTCTTTGGAATCCTTCGTATACTTCATCCAGTCCAGGTACTGTTACTTCATAGTCAATGTCAGTCTGAGCTAAATGTTGATTTAATTTGGTCGAAGTGTTTCTGCACTTATGCCTGCTGTGAATTTTGGTCCAATGCGTGCAAAGTCGATGACACTGTTAGTGTCACCCTGCACACTATATGTATTGGAGATGATGTTATCAGTGCACTGAGAAGTACTTCATCCAGCATCTCTTCCAGCGCATTTCCTTGAAGATTAGTATGATGCTGATCCCAAATGACACTCAAAGCTCCACAGATGTTGAAGCTGCCACCTGTAGAACAGACACAATCTGTGTATTTTTTTCAGTATCTGTCTGATTGGACAAATTTCCAGTCATGGGTCAAGAGCTCTTTCTGTCCCGTTCATCAGTAGAAAGAAACTTTAGGATCTGTACAAAAAAGAAGACAACCCCAAACAAAACAAAACACTGATCTTAGAGAAAGCTTTTCCTACTATTCCAACAGACTGAGGGTGCCGAGGGTGGGGGTGGGGGTGGAGGGTGGTTGTCACATGTGCACAAATGCATGCACGCACTCAGCTCAGCTTTCACTCTGTGAACACGCAGTCACTCCAAACAACCAGTCCGTGTAAGTAATCTATTTCAAAATCTGAATAATGATAAATCATTTTCCTTTTTTTTTTTCCCTTTTCTTTACTCTCTCTCTTTTCTCTCCCAAT
>JADBJO010037128.1:0-10072 GCA_016801955.1 Conus betulinus | reverse complement strand
AATGAAATCGAGACATCACAAAGAATACTTTGTACCTGCCATAAAGATACTTTTTTTCTCGCATTGTGTATTTTTCTTTCCGTTCCCTTCTTGTTTTTTCGTTCTTCTTTCAGAACTAGTTTATTGTTGGTAGGTGGGCATTTCGCTTACACAACCACGACTCCCAGCATCCACAGAAAGCACTAACATTCCACAGTATTGTGAATAGTGTCGAGGATGCTCTTGTCATAGCTTGGCCGAAACACGGTCTGACGTTCACATACCCACGATTGTTTCTTTGAAACATAATCAATTTCAGAATGTTTAAAACCCAAAACTGGTAATTCGCTTGTCACATCTTCCTGACAACCCTTACTACGGCCTAGTAAGGGGTGAGATGATGAAGCGTTTTAACTTCCAAAAGCCCCCGTACACTGATAAACGGAGCTTAGGTTACAAAGGTTTTACCTTTTAAATAAGTCCGCCTACCACCAATACGAGTGTGACGGTGATGAACGTTTACCTTCCAAAGTTCTCCAGACCGCGGCTTACGGGTAAGAGTTTCATGATTATGTGGCCATCCGAAAGCCCTCCCCATCGCTAATCAGAAGGAGTGATGAGAGCCGGCTACATCACTTTTTAAAGCCCCATCCCCCTAACCATGAAATGAAGTGTGCCAGACGATGAGATGTTGTAACCTTCAAACCCTTCTCCACACGATTGATATAGGGGTGAGGGGCTATGATGTACACCTTCAACTTCCCTCTCCCCAACCATTAATAAAGGGTGAGTAATGAATGTTTACTTTCAAGTCACTCCAGACCCACTGATACGGTTGAGTCCTGAGGTGTTTACCTTCAAACCTCTTCATACCATTATATGAGGGGTATGCTATGGGGTATTACCTTCAAACTCCTCTTCACACCATTGATTATAGGGGTGAGGTAATGAGAGTTTACTTTTCAAAACCCCTATCCATTACCATTATAAAGTGGGGAGAGGTGAGGAGCCGTTTACCCGTTAAACCTCTGTCCACACAATTAATAGATGGGTGAGGTAATGAGATGCGTACTGTGATTCCTCCTCCTTTGCCGAGAAAAGAATACCCTCATCCCCCAAGAATATAAAGTCAATACCTTTTACACAACATTGGCCCAAGATCCAGACCAGGAGAATAAATCATTCATGCATTCATGATGCCATACCTGCATCAGAGAAAGCACACTCGCCCCTTACTGTCATGATGCCCTGTCCGCATCAGAAAAAGTGCTGACCCCTTGAACTCTCCAGTCACTGGGTAGCTGACGGGGTGAAGGGTGAAGGGTGAAGGGCTGAAACACGAATAAGGTTCGTGTAAGTAACCTGCTTCCCAATTCAACATATGAATTCTTTCTTTCTCTTTTCTTTAGGTTTTCCCCTGTAGCTTTCCCCAACTATCTATGGCTCACCTGGTAATGACTGGTCAGCGGTGAGGACCCCTGACCAACGTCCTGACAGGTTCGAGTCGTCTCTCTAGGCCATCTCCTGGGCTAAAACTGATTCTTTCCTCCCTCCTCCTAGTGAGTGCATACTCAGTGTTCAAAACACATGACCAGCACCTTACCACCCTTATTAAACTATCTCTCAGTGGTCCACTTTCACCCCAATGACCACCCTTGTTTATTTTAATGAGTAATCCTCACAATATTGGGGGACGCCCGCTACACTAGTCAAGCCACATGAATATTCTTCCTTTTTAGTTGTGGCATGGGGGAAATGATTTCATATCACTAGACTGCATGTGATGGAGCGTCACATGCCTTGATGTGAGGCTACGTCACATGACACTTACTTTCAAACCCTTCTCCACACCATTATAAAGGGGGTGGGGTGATGAGGCGTTACCATTAAACCCCTCTCCACACCATTGATATAGGGGTGAGGGCGATGATGGGTATTACCCTCACCCCCCCATCATATCATTAGTAAGGAAGAGGGGGTGAGGTAATGAGGTGTTTTACCTTTCCAGAAGTCTCCAAGTGGAGGGTGGGAAGAGGCTGAAGATGCGTACAGTCTGGTTTGTCATGGAAACGGTGATGTAACCTGTGTCTGCTGCTGCCAGACTGCACACAGTGCGAGGATTAATCCATCCTGATGAGGGTGGTGGCTATGATGATGGTGATGGTGATGACGACGACGACGAACGACGACGACGACGACGACGATGATGATGATGATGATGATGATGATGATGATGATGATGATATTCAATGGTAGCGGCAAAACAACTGTAAAACAAATGATGTATAAACAAAATGCCCAGGGATGTGGGCAGGGAGATGTGTGTTGACAGGAAAAAAGCAGTAAGCAGGCACAGGATTGGTCAGGTCATGTGTCTTGTGCCTAAATCCCCAACCACCCTTTGTCCTATCGGAGTGACCAGTCCCAAACAGGGGAAGATGTTGAGAAGAGTGGGAGCGAGCACACAAATCTTCGGTTCAGTGATGCAGTTCACTCTTAATTGCGCTAACCAGAACAACTTCTTTCCGTTAAAGCAATGTGTACGATAAGGCATAATATACGTCGGACTTTTTTTTTTCAATCCATGTTGTGTGTCCGTCTATCCACCCACTTCCGTCTCAACTGAGGGGCGTGTATCTACAATGCTCTCTCTGGATACGCAGACTCGCTCTCCCCATCGGTCACGGCCCTACATGACGGTTGCATTTACTATCATTGTTGCGGGATGCTGTGCCCTCTTGCTGCAGTTCACAGACATTCATATTCCACTGGGGTCTTGCCTTTACTTCAAACCAGGGTATCTTGAAATACGTGCGTGAGCTCAGCGTGAGGGGAACAAGGCTGACAGATTCCTGGCTTGAATTGTCAGTAGTAATCGTCTATAGGTCTATGGCTTTGTGAAGATGAGTAGGTGCCTGCATGTGGGCACTATGGTCATCTGCATATAGTGGCCGTCGAGATGGATGAAGGAAGAAAAAGACCACAAACTATGATAGATCTTGTCAGAAAACCAGCCTGACTGACTAAACAAAAAGTTCACAGATCAAGATATTGCAGACTCACGTCTGTAAAACACACAAAACCATAACAGCCTTTTCATAAAGCTGAGAGAACTATGTGTTGCCAAATGCCGGTTCCTTCTCTGATGATCGTTGACTCCACACATGTTCGAACTTTGGTAGAGAACAGGAGGTCTGGCTTCATCTGAAGAACAACATGGCCATCCGAGCTGATCACGACTGCAGTACAGATATCGGTCTGTAGACGTCCCATGGCTCTTAAGATCACATGGACCTCAGTCGGACATTTCACCTTCTCTTCTTTCTGCTTTGTACTCCCTCTGTGTTGCCCCAGAAATTACTACCCAATGTCCTTCCCTCCATCAACCTGTCTCTTCGACACACACTTCCTCCCACCCCCCTCCATCCCCATCCCACTCCATATCACCGCTCCTTCCTGGAAAACCCTCCTTTCCTGCCCCTCTCCATCCCATTGCTTGTTCAGAATGTCAGGTGGAGCCCATTGACTGGACTGTTGCAAACTGTTATACAGATTCTTATGCGACAATGTCGTCGATAAAACAAGGAAATTACGTTCTTGCTTCCATCAGTCTGTCCACCTTACTTTGAATATGACTTGTATGAGAACATGATTGTTGTTGAAGGTGATTGCTTACTTACTTAGTGAATGAATGAGAGAGGTGAGTGAGTGAGTGAGTGAGTGAGTAAGTTGCCACACCACCCCCTTTTTTCTATTGTCTTTTCGGCATTATATGATGAAAAAATGCGATCAAGTCTAATGCACAACAAGACTAAGCTTGTCAGAGAGAAAGACGAATGAGCTTTGAAATGGATGAACAAATGAAATCAAATGCACAGAGATAAAAAATATAGCTCTACAACGACGAACATTACACAGAGAAAAAAGGAATGGAAGGAAAATGGAAAATAAGTATTAAGTTCAAAACAAACAAACAACACCTACTACTACAACTACTACTACTACTGCTGCTGCTGTTGCTGCTGCTGCTGCTGCTGCTGCTAACAAAGAAAACATAACAATAACAATGTTGGACATTTGTTCAGTGCATGTCCTAGAGACCTGAAAGCCTTTTCACAAATAACCAGTATGACCATTCTCCATGCAGTCACTTGCACAGGCATATACGTCATATGTGCAGTTGACATAAACACATTTGTAAGAATAATAAAAAAGGAAAAGCAAGACAGAAAGAAAGAAAGAAAGGGGAGTGAAATTACATAAAAGTAAAAAGGGAGAAAAAAAAAAAACACACCTGAAAAGACAGAGGTTGATCCTGTCCGACAAAGCCTGACGCGTAAAAACCACCATGTTGATGACGTTCATGATGACGCCACCTACCGTCAGCAACGGAAGCAGTCCCACTTGCACCACCGTCAACACGAGATGCGCCGTAGCTGAGCTGACCGGATCGTCCAGGTATTTTTTCACCTGAGACTCCAGTGGTGACAAAAGTGGTGTGGTGACTGTAATCAGTGCTGATGTCATTCTTCGTGATGATATTAAAAAATACGTCTGTAAAGAGCCCGGGGGAGATGGAACTCTCTTCCTTGAGCGTGGATTGTGCTCTGGGGGCCATGCTACGAGAACCAAACATAGGTATGAAGCTAAATGATCACATGCACTTTTCTGATCGGTCAGGAATGAAGTCAGATGTTTTTGCCATCTCGATGTTCGTCTTTTAGCGGAGATCTGCCAGGTCGAGACTGTAAGGCTTCAAGTATAACAGGTGTCTACCGCTGCAAGTCTCTACATTCATTTGGTGAAAACCATCCATAACACAGGAGTGATCCTGTTTATTACACAATGTGGTGTGTGTGTGTGTGTGGTGTGTGTGTGTGGGGTGTGTGTGTGTGTGTGCGTGCGTGCGTGCGTGCGTGCGTGCGTGTGGTGCATGTGTGGTGTGTGTGTGTGTGTGTGTGTGTTGTGTGTGTGTGTGTGTGTGTGTGTGTGTATGTGTGTGTGTGTGTTGTCAGTACAACCTCGAGTTAATCTGACAATAAATTGGTTTCAGTCAGTCAGTCAGAGAGCGAGCGAGGCGAGCGAGCGAGCGAGAGAGAGAGAGAGCGAGAGAGAGAGAGGAGGAGAGAGAGAGAGGAGAGAGAGAGAGAGGAGAGTGTGTGTGTGTACCCACACAGAGGCGAGCGTGTATGTGTGCACAACATTTTAGATTTAAGTCATGAGATGAAAAACAAAACAAACAAACTGGTCCCCAAACAAATCAAATTTCATTCAGTCGCAGACGTTTCCTGCATATCAACAAATGAACAGTGATCGTGGTAAGTATCAGTCGCAAAGAAGGATACACGAGTCAGCAAATCGAGTCGCCTGACACACATATTAATACGTTAATCATAAAGAGAAGGCACTGAGATTAAAAAAAAGCTTCTAATGTCTAGTCTATGATGTAAGAGAGAGAGAGAGAGACACAGAGAGACAACAGAGAGACAGAGAGAGAGACAGAGAGACAGAGACAGAGAGACAGACAGACAGACAGACAGAGACAGAGACAGAGAGACAGAGAGAAAGAGAGACAGACAGAGAGAGTGATGAAATATGTCACAATTCATTAAATCTCTCCTGTCAGCATCTGCAGATAGTACAGGTGAGTTCACAACACATCTGATGGACTGCCAGATGAACAGTAATCTGATAGTTGTCAGATGCCGTAACCACACCTACTATGGTCATGTCTCACATTCCGCCGCACACGGTGCCCCAGACTGTTTTCTACAGAAAACAACGAGGTCGACAGAGGAGGATCAAAAGGGGCAAACATAAAAGACTGGATCAGGACACTACGTCTCTAGCCTCAGAACAGAGGCCTGTGTGGAGATCATGGAGAAATCCAGTGTCTGCTGCTGAGCCTCTTCTGCACCAATCCTTGGGGGTAGGGGATGGGTGAGATAATGACACAGCTGTTAGGGGATGGATGTGTCATGAAACAAGTCCTGGGGGATTGTTGAGCTATGACACGTTACAGGGGATGGGGAAAAGGTGGGTCATGAAATAAATCAGAGGGGGATAGGGGAAAGGTGGGTCATGAAATAAATCAAAGGGGATAGGGGATGGGTGGGTCATGATACTAGTAACAAGGGGTAGAAAATGCATGGAACACGGGATAGGGTATAAGTAGGTCATGATGAAGTCTTAGGGGGTAGGGAATGGATAGGTCATGACAAAGTCTTAGGAGGTAGGGAATGGGTAGGTCATGACAAAGTCTTAGGGGTAGTAGGAATAGGTAGGTCATCACAAAGTCTTAGGGGGTACGGATGGGTAGTTCATGACAAGGTCTTAGGGGGTACGGAATGGGTAGTTCATGACAAGGTCTTAGGGGGGTACGGGAATGGGTAGTTTATGACAAGGTCTTAGGGGGTAGGGAATGGGTAGGTCATGACAAGGTCTTAGGGGGTACGGAATGGGTAGTTCATGACAAGGTCTTAGGGGGTACGGGAATGGGTAGTTCATGACAAAGTCTTAGGGGGTAGGAATGTGTAGGTCATGACAAAGTCTTAGGGTAGGGAATGGGTGTAGGTCATGACAAAGTCTTAGGGGGTAGGGATGGGTAGGTCATGACAAAGTTCTTAGGGGGTAGGGGATGGGTAGGTCATGACAAGGTCTTAGGGGTAGGGAATGGTGTAGAAGGACAAAGTCTTAGGGGTACGGAATGGGTAGTTCATGACAAGTCTTAGGGAGTAGGGATATGGGTAGGTCATGACAAAAGTCTTAGGGGGTAGGAATGGGTAGGTCATGACAAAGTCTTAGGGGGTTAGGGAATGGGTTTAGGTCATGACAAAGTCTTAGGGGGTAGGGAATGGGTAGGTCATGACAAAGTCTTAGGGGTAGGGAATGGTTGTAGAAGGACAAAGTCTTAGGGGGTAGGGAATGGGCAATTCATCACGAAGTCTTAGGGGATAGGGAATGGGTAGGTCATGACAAAGTTTAGGGGGTAGGGAATGGGGTAGGTCCATGACATAGTTTTAGAGGGTAGGGAATGGTTAGAGAAAATGGACAAAGTCTAAGGGGGTAGGGGAATAGGTAGGTCATGACAAAGTCCTAAGGGGGTAGGGAATGGGTAGGTCATGACAAAGTCTTAGGGGGTAGGAATGGGTCAGGTCATGACAAAGTCTCTTAGGGGTAGGGATGGATAGGTCGTGACAAAGGGCGTTTAGAATTACAGTCAAGTTATAAATAAGCATCAGCTGCATTTACATTGGAAAAAAAAACTGTCTTGAGATTCAGTGTGTTTCACAAGCATGAATTTTCATCAATGATTACGTCTATTATATTGACATGACACTACAACAATTTTTGATTAAAAAAATAGTTTGTAACGACAGTTAAAACGAAGATTATGTTAATGTTATCTCCATTACTGTGTAAATGCTTCATGCAGTTATGTTTGTCTCCGTGTTTTTTTTTTTTTTTTGGGGGTCTCGTCGTTTAAAACGTCCTCTGTGTCAATGGGAAATGAGCAGCCTACATCAATAAAACAGTACAACTTTTCTTTTTCACAAAACGTTTTTGACCTTGAAATGTAGACAACCTATTAAAGTGTTGAAAGGATTTTTATTACAACTAACGAAGTTTTTTTTTATAAGAATACAGTATTTCTTCCTTTATTTTGCAGCCGAAATATTAATGGTTCAGGTTACTTGTCGACAAATTCTGTGGATGTATCTTTATTTGTTCAGAACGTGAACCCAGCATGCATACAGATACGTGTATTTTTTTGTATACACGTCAAAGGACGTTTGCTTGGCCATAGATACGTGTAGTGTTGTACAACACGTCCAGAGGACGTTTGCTTGCACCACAGATACGTGTATTGTTTGTACACACACGTCCAAAGGACGTCCTCTGCTTGCACCGTTCGATTCCCTTCTGATGACCACGTCCCTGTTCATTCCACGCACAAAGCAGAAATAATAGCGCGTTGTATCAGTGTGTGCTTTGCGACAACACTCAGTTTATGGTGACGACATACAAGGTTCAGAAAAGTTTCTTAAAACTGGAAATTGTTTGTTGTTGCTTTGACTCGTAATGTCTTCCCTCATTCATGGATGTATGTATCTGTCGCACGCGTCCATAGATGCTGTAGCGTTACAATAGACACCTATATATTTGCTTTTATAGAATGCTCACGGTGTGTAAGTCAAACACACACACACACACACACATACACACACACACACACACACACACACACACACACACACACACACACACACACACAGGCAACCTTCCTGGTATTGACTTTTAATAACACTGTCAGTTGTTCACACGTACAAATGGCTCGGTTCTCCGTCCTATATTAAAATAGAGAAGAAACTGACTATGAAATAATAGATACCTAGAGAGAGAGAGAGAGAAGAGAGGAGAGAGAGAGAGAGAGAGAGAGAGAAGAGAGAGAGAGAGAGATAGAGCAGACTGTGTGTGGCATGTACGGGTGCGCACACCCGTGGCTCGCGAAGCACAGGAGTGTCCTGGTGTTGAATGTATGAGTGTGGGTGTGTGCGCGCGCGCGCGCGCGCGCGTGTGTTGTGTGTGTGTGTGGTTGTTTGTGTGTGTGTGTGTGTGTGTGTGTGTTGTTTGTGCGTGTGTGTGGGCGTGCGTGCGTCATCGCGTGTATGATTTGTTGTGTGGTTGTGTGTGCGTGCTTGCCGTGCGTCGCGTTCGCGCGCGCGGCGCGCGCGTGTGTGTGTGGGTGTGTGTGTGTGTGTGTGTGTGGTGTGGTGGTGTGTGTATTCCTTTTAAGGTTTCATGCATGAGTAATGAAGTATTAGTACAGCTGAATGCGTTTGTTAGAAACCCTGCCAATTCGATCATTCCCCGTTCCACAGATTTTTCGTATGTGTTGTTCGTTTATTGTGTGTGTGTGTGTGTGTGTGTGTGTGGGTGTGTTGTGGTGTGTGGTGTGTGATGTTTGTGTGTGGTGTGAGTAGTGTGTGTGTGTGTATGTGTGTGTGCGCGTGTGCGAAAACGTGCGTGTGTGCGTGCGTGTGTGTGTGTTTATTTGTGTGTGTGTGTGTGTGTGTGTGTGTGTGTGGGGGTTTTGCGCGCGTGTGTGAAGCGCATAGGGCGCGACCCATTTTTTTAGCGTGGTTACGAGCCATGTGTGGGGTGTTTGTGGTGTGTATGGTGATATGTTTGGTTAAAACGTGCGTGGCGTTGCGGTGCGTGGTGCACGCGCGCGCACGCGCTTATGTGTTGTGGCATGAATGTCATGACCAGAACAGATACGTCTCAGTGTGTTGATTTGTTCGTGGGTGAACTTATGGACGAGAGAGAGAGAGAGAGAGAGAGGAAGTAGAGATAGAGAGATAGAGGAGAGAGAGAGAGAGAGACATCTTCCTGTTTGTAAAACAAGCATAATTATGCCTTTCTCTGTGTTGTGGCGGTCGTATGTACCACCACCCTTCTCCCCCTCCTCTGCACCCCTCTGCCCACCCCCCTCCAAAAAAAAAACCACCCAAAAAAAAAATCATAATTGCGTTCCTGAGGAAGGAGAAAAATAGTTCATGCCACACTGGCACAGCGAGAGAAGATGGTCTGCTGGCATGGGAACGAGGAGAGTGGTGGGGTGTGAGATGGAAGGGTGATGGCTTTTGAAGAAGCAAGCAAGAGCAGTACTCTTACGCTTGAACTTGTTTAGACCGACGGAAACCATCCAACTTCTGAAGCTCCATCTAATGTCCAGACCGTTTATCCCGTGCTGTTCCCTCCCTTTTCGGGGTTAAAAAAGCATTAACAGCGACACCAAACACACACACACACACACACACAACACCACACACACCACACAACACTCAACACACACAAGACAACGCTCCACCTGTGTGTGAATATAGTTACAAAATGGCCTTTGATTGATTTATCAATCCTTTAAAAGTTGACAGTAGAACAGAATAAAAAATAAGTATTTGTGCAAGTGGTTGTTCATGAGCTTTCTGAAACAAAGGTTATTGCGTGGGTCTAAAGTTGTGATCCTAGGCAATGTGTGTTGTGCGCGCGCCAATCACACACACGACACCCACACACACACACAACGCCA
>JADBJO010037127.1:0-10075 GCA_016801955.1 Conus betulinus | reverse complement strand
GGAATCTGTATTGACAAAAGGCCAGAAAAAGTTTGAATATCCTTAACTGGTAATAAGTCAACAACCATGGGAAAGGACACTCAAACGCTTATTCACTTAGCAAACAGCATTGGTACGTTTCAAAAGTAGCATATGCACAGAAGTTTTCTTCTCTGCACCTAAATATTTAATCAAAAAGTTACAAAAGTGTTGATAGCAAAGCTTATAAGCTAGCACTCGGTGTGTTCCAGTGCATGCGTCATCTATAAAAACCTACGCAGAGATTCGTATATTACCACTAGAAGAACAGATGAAACTCGCAACAGCAAAATATATTTTACGAAGTAATTCTACTCAAAACTCAGTTGCTATGGAAATCGAGCTAAAAATCAGATATTCATTTCCCTAAAAGAGCACATAATATACATTCTCTAACAACGATAGGTTCATATACGTCTGATCTGTTTAAAAAATGCAGGCGTTGAGCCTAAAAATGTAGCTCCGCGACTATCTTACAGCATAATCCCTAAATGGGAACTCATCGCTGCCAATTTTGACACGGATTATTTAGACTTCAAGAAAGAGGAAGGTCCAGCTGTCTCTGCATCTGTCTTGTCGCTGTCATATAGATAATCATTATTCAAACCATTTGAAAGTCTATACAGATGGTTCTGTCCTCGATAACGGTCTAGCTGGTGCAAGCTTTGTTATCCCGGCCTTTGAAGGTGGAACGATCCTATCACATCGGAAATATTTTTCAATATTTACAGCTGAACTCGTTGCTATTGCAATCGGTCTGAATTATCTGCTGAATCGCCTGTTTTTCAATCCCCCTGTCCCTACAAGAAGGATGTTATCTTTTGGAAAAAAAAAAAAAAAAAAACTGCTGGAATTTTATATAAAAAATGCAGCAAGAAGGAAAGTGATATCTCTGATGACCTTCGGCGTAAAAAACTCTATAAAACACATTTTTTGGTGCCAGTAAATGACCATCATCATAGGCATGGCTATTAACAAGCATGGTTTTAGATTTAGACTCGATGCATTTAAAACGAAATTCAGTCATAATGTAACGTGTGTATGTGGCGAAAATATCTCGCCATTTCATGTTATTTTTCTTTGCCAGCAGTTGAAAAAAACATTTGCCTAGTTGGCTGTCAGACATTGAGCCATCCCGCTCATCTTTCGAAAAGTTACGTTCGAATTATTTACAATATTTGACATTGTACAGGGACTGTATAAGAGTCCCATTGGTAACTTGCTCTGATGATTCCTTGTTTTGATAATGTTGTGTTAGGTTATATTTGTATTACAGTTTGTTTTTTTTTTTTTTTTTTTCTTTTAGTATTGCCGAGACCCCTTGCCCCCCCCCCCCCCCCCCCCCCCCCCCCCCCACTCCCGACCCCTCCCCTATCCCCCCTGATCCTGATCCTGACCTTCCCTCCCCTTCAATGTCATTGGAATTTTACTAATTAAACACACATTTGCATATACAGTATTACTTAAGTATTTTCTCTCTCACGCGGATACACACTCACACATGTACACATACACACTCACGCTCACGCGCGCGCGCGCGCGCACACACACACACACACAACACACACGCACACACGCCACAACACACACACACACACACACACACACACACACACACACACACACACACACACACACGCACCACACTTGGCTTTTTTTTTTTTGGTCTAATATCACTTAAAGTGAAACCAGCGCGCGTTGGGGCTATGTTTCTACCCGGTAAGTGTGTGTGTGTGTGTGTGTGTGTGTGTGCTAAGTCGTAGCCCACGAGACCCCTTCTTCACTTGTCTCATCTTTTGTTTAATTCATTTATCCATTAGCTTAATTAAAGTCATGCATAGTGGTGGTCTTCAAACTTAGCGGATGTTGTGTAGCGTATCAGATAATGGACTAGTCCGCACGCAGTGACGCCTCCTTGATGGAAACTAAAACTGAAAAAACTAAACTAAGGTGCGTGTGCAAACATCAGCAAACTACGGTGGCCAGGTGCAACATCAGGCAACCAAGGTGTTCCGTGCTGCAACAATCAGCAAACTAAGGTGCCGTTGCACATCAGCAACAAAGGTGCCTGTGGGCAACATCAGCTAAACAAGGTGCGGCGGGTGCAACGTGTGCAAACCAAGGTGCCAAACGCAATGGCAACATGTGAAAAAAAAAACAACATGCATGGCACAAGGTGCCGTGTGCAACATCAGCAAACCAAGGTGCCGTGTGTACAACATCACAAACCGGAGGTGGTCCAGTGTGCACACTCAGCAAACCAAGGTGCCGTGTGCAACATCAGCAAACCAAGGTGGCCGTGTGCAACATCAGCAAACCAAAGGGTGCCGTGTGCTACATTGGCAAACTCTGTTGCCTGTGCAATGTCAGCGCACATCACAAGCACACGCCCCCCAAACATGGCGTCCACTAGTGTAAAACACAAATGATCGCTTGAGGTTTGAATACGTTGTGCTTTCTTTTGAAATTCAGTGAAAACGCATTGCTGCATTTTCCTTCCAGGGTGCTTATCTGCGAGATGCTTTACGACGGTACCGTCAGGTCCTACGGGCCTGTTCTACGTGGAGCTGCTACCATTTTTGGTACACAGCCTGCTTCAATGCCATTGCCCACCAAAACTGCCTCTTCTCCTCTCCATCAGAAGTGGGATGATGGTGGAAGCATTGGCAGTGAGTATCTGGTCTTCTGGTCAAAGATTCATGTCACACACATACGTGAAAAATGTTAAGCAGACTTTCAAAGGGGGAATTATGATGGCCACATTACGACAAAAAACTACTGCATACGTTGGTCTGCAATTAATATATACCGTGATCTTTTGGTCAGAATAGAATTTTCAGAAGGGAACGTTTTCCGTGTTATTGTAAATGGCGTGATTGACGAGTCGAATCACTGAGTCACCAGGACACGACATTGACCGTGTAATAGGGTGGTTTGCTAAGCACGCAAGGAGGTAGCAACCAGTTCATACTCTCCTGCAAGATTGCATAGGCTACCCACTGTGGTATGACTTCTTGAGAAGTTTATTCTACATGAGTAACAGGCGATACGCTCGAAAGTAAGATGGCTGCAAAGCGAAATTGAAGGAAGTGGGAGGAGGGGTAGGGGGAAAGAAGAGAAGCAGCATTTGACTTTTTAGCACAACTGGTTGTCTTTTTTAACAGATTAATGTATGCAGATGTACTTACACATCTCATCAATACGCACTCTATCCACCATAAAATATAAACAGATGCCATCAGTCGAAACCATACTGACTCTGTAATCCTTTAAAAACTATGGCCATTGTCTTCCATCTTTTCAAGTCTGTGACAGCCGCACGATTCCTCTCCATTCGTCTGCAGACTCTTTTCCTCTCCTCTGCCCTCACAGTTTCTTTTCAGAAATACCAACATCTTGGTCTCTCATCATATACATCATGATGGCTTTGTCTTGGAGCAGAATCTTTCAAATTCATCGACATATACTTAAAACGTGTCGGACTGTATGTATTAAACTCTGAAATCTCTGCCATTTGCCAACACCACACACTACACGCAACTGAGCCCGTTAATTAGTACATGCATTCTGTTTTAGATTGAATCATTGTCTTCACTTCTCGCTACTTGTCACAAAAATCCGCTCTGACCTTTTCAGAGTGTTGGTTTCGTTTTTGCACACTTATTTGAAATGGCACCACTGTTGAATCTCCGTTCATTGCACACTGATTTTGAAATGGCACACTGGTTTTGAAATGCACACTGTTGAATATAGGTTCATTGCACACTGATTTTGAAAAATGGCACACTGTTGAATTTAGGTTCGTTGTGCAGCACTAATTTTTGAAATGGCACACTGTCACGTGAATCTATTTTTTGTTGCACACTAATTTTGAAATGGCACACCTGTTGAATCTAGGTTCATTTGCACACTGATTTTGAAATGGCACACCCTATTGAGTCTAGATCTACATTTCTAATTGCTGTGTCAGAATGTAAAGAGACTTCGTTTTGGGCCACATGTTATCTTTCTGCCAAGGTTGGTAATGTCTCTTTGCAGTTTTTGCGTAGTTTTGCAAAACCAGACATAAAACAAACAAACCACAGGTTGAGCTAGTGCAAAATTATCAGATAAACGAAACTATGTATTGAATAGCATCTAGCTCTGTGACCTCTTTGTTCACTTTTCTTTCCAAGGTCCTTTCGTCATGAAACCATCCTGGTTGGCCATCTGGGAGTAAGAAAGACTATTCTGATTGGTGGAATTCTGATGTCTGTCTCAGCGGTATCCCTGTCGTCCTCGCTGTTCTGACGATATGATGGTCATCATCGGGCTGCAGTCTGTGTGTCTGGGTAAGGGGCCTCACCATGTCTGTCCACTGCACACAAAACAATCGCCAGCTGGTGTGCTATGATCTTTGAATTGACTATCATGATGATGATCATGTTCATGGATATTAATTAGATAAAGATGACGACGAAGGCAAAGAAGAAGAAGAAGATGATGATGATGATGATGACGACGACACCGACGACGCCGAGTCGATGACGATGATGATGATGATGACGTTCATGATGATGATGATGATGATAATGTTAGGTTTTGTTGATCATTGTTTCCCAGTTTGTCCTGTCATTGCTTAGATATGGTGATGACTAATAACAATAATAATAATAATAACAATGACAATGATAATAAACAACAATAATTCACAATAATGCTAACGTGTGGACTTCTTGAGCCCAATGCGGTACTCCATACTACGAGCAGAGCCCTTTTTCTGTATCTCAGGAAGGACACAAGCTTGCTGCCAGATAACTACCGGAGGTATTAAAAGGAAGTTTTAACACCTACAGCACTGTTTCGAGCGCTTGCTGTCTTCAGGATGGTTTAGTGTCGCTCACTGCCGTGTGTATATAGCCTGATGTGCGGGTTGGGCTGCACGTGTATTTCAATTGTGTTTACAATTCGAAAGTGTGTTTACTGGTGTTTGCACGTGCGGGTTGGCTGCACGTGTAGCTCGGTTCTCAAGTTGTTTGTGGTTCAGGTGTTTTGCTAACAACGATTTCCATTTGTGCCTGCAGTTGTTTACTATTTCTATTTTGGTGTTTAGAGTTGCTAGATGTGGTTTACATAGTATAAACATTTTTCTGTTAAGCATAGGTTGCATCTTTTTGAAATGTTAATTGTAGTTTGCTTTTTATCTTTGAGTCTCCAAATGTATTTGCTCAGTTCTGTTGGTTTTTGTATTTTTCTTTATTGAATGACTGTTTGTGGTTTGCATATCTGTTTGAAATGGTTTTCAGTGATCCCTATGTATGTTTCTTTTTCATTTTCTGATGTCACAGTAGCTTGGTATACAATGTTGTTGTAGAGGCATTTATTGTGTAGTGGACATTGTTCTTTATTAGTGCAATTGCAAGATTTCCTTTCTTGACCCTTCTTTGCTGCATGCTTTTCATTTTGTTGGATGAATCAGTTATATTTTTAAGGTTGGGCATACATGAATATGATAGTTTGATGGTGTTTTTGTTGAATATTTTGGACAGTTTGTGTTCTTTTGGGAATGATGCTGTCACAATTTTGAAAAATTCTTTCCCTACGTTTGTTTTTACTCTACCGTCATATGGGGGGTTGTACCATGTGATTTTTTCTTTTCCTGTTTTTTTTTTTTGTTGTTCATGTTAATATCTGGACTGTATTGTAGTTTGTAGCTATAACCACCTTTTTGTAAATGCTTCTTGGTATTCTGCTGCTGCGTTGTTGAATACTCTTTCATTGTGAGAGAGATTAGATAATCTCTTGTTTATACCATTAGGTATGGTTTTTAGTATAGATGGTGGGTGGTTGCTGTTGACGTTTACATAGATGGGTGTGTCATTAGGTTTCTGTATGGTTTATATATATGGTCATTGAGGTCAAGCGTTATGTCTAGGTAGTATACTACCTTTTTGTTTGCTTCAACAGTGATTTTTAAGTTTTGGTTTTGGAAGATTTTGCATAGTTCTTTTTTCTTGTTTTCGATGGTTCTTGGTTGTTGTTTAGCGCGGCAAGGCCGTCGTCTCCGTATAATCCAACTTGTGCTTTCCGAGTTGTTTTTGGATGTTGGATAGCAAGAACAGTCCGACCAGTTTGCATGTTTCGGCACCGTCATACGATCCCATAGCCACATCAAATGTAGTGTTTTTTATTGTTTTCTTTTTTTTTTAATCCATGTTTCATTTCTGCTGTATAATAATGACACACCCATCTATGTAAACATCAACAGCAACCACCCACCATCTGTACTAAGAACCATACTAATGGCATAAACAAGAGATTATCTAACCTCTCTCACAATGAAAGAGTATTCAACAACACAGCAGCAGAATACCAAGAAGCATTACAAAAAAGTGGTTATAGCTAAAAACTACAATACAGTCCAGATATTAACATGAACAAAAAACAAAACAACAAAAAAACAGGAAAAGACAAAATCACTTGGTACAACCCCCATATGACGGTAGAGTAAAAACAAACGGTAGGGAAAGAATTTTTCAAAATTGTGACAGCATCATTCCCAAAAGAACACAAAACTGTCCAAAATATTCAACAAAAACACCATCAAACTATCATATTCATGTATGCCCAACCTTAAAAATATAACTGATTCATCCAACAAAATGAAAAGCAATGCAGCAAGAAGGGTCAAGAAGGAAATCTTGCAATTGCACTAATAAAGAACATGTCCACTACACAATAAATGTCTCTACAACAACATTGTATACCAAGCTACTGTGACATCAGAAAAATGAAAAAGAAACATACATAGGAATCACTGAAAACCATTTCAAAACCAGATATGCAAACCACAAACAGTCATTCAATAAAGAAAAATACAAAAACCAAACAGAACTGAGCAAATACATTTGGAGACTCAAAGATAAAAAAAGCAAACTACGATATATCCTGGAAAATCATAAAAAGGGCATCACCATACAATAACATTTCAAAAAGATGCAACCTATGCTTAACAGAAAAATGGTTTATACTATGTAAACCACATCTAGCAACTCTAAACACCAAAATAGAAATAGTAAAACAACAGGCACAAATGGAAATCGTTGTTAGCAAAACACCCTGAACCACAAACAACTTGAGAACCGAGCTACACGTGCAGCCAACCCGCACGTGCAAACACCAGTAACACACTTTAGAATTGTAAACATAATTGAGATACACGTGTAGCCAACCCGCACATCAGGCTATATAACACCGGCAGTGAGTGACACTAAACCATCCTGAAGACAGCAAGCGCTCGAAACAGTGCTGTAGGTGTTAAAACTTCCTTTTAATACCTTACTTAAACAGATGTTGCTCCCAAGGGGTTGAGCACCTTTGAATTTTTATTAGGCTTTTTAGCAATATATATATATATATATATATATATATATATGTGTGTGTGTGTGTGTGTGTGTGTGTGTGTGTGTGTACTCATATTCACGTGTGTCGATGTGTAGGAGTGGACGAACATTTTCCCACTGTATTATAATGATTGTTCATGTGTGTATTTGTATAAGTGTGGACAAAAGTATTCCCACCTCATATCGCATAATTGTGAAGCACAATATGCACTAATAATTTTTAATATGGTGTGTTATCTACGTTTCCTTTCATTGTTAGCATTGTTCTTTCGATTACATTGGATAAGAGACGGCAAACAGCACGACCTCTCAGCAATATCACAATTGATTGCTCACTGCTGATAGTGAGCAGCTGGACCTTTACCTCGAGCGTATGAAGAAAAAGGAGCAAGCTTATATTCATCCAGCTTACACTTGCTGTGGAAAAGTTGCGGCCCTTTGCCAGCTGAATCGCCATGTCACTAGAGCAAGCCCGATTTTTTTTTTTAACCATGAAGCTGGAACCGCAATGAATTTTAGGGTGCTGAGCTCGAAAATGAAAGAAAAATCAACGGCTTGTTCTTCATGGCAGCCAGATACACATGCTATTGTATGTCGTTAGTTTCGTACATTAAGACAGCTTTTGAAATATTATTGTCAAGCAGCTCTTTCCTATTTGCCTTGTTTGCTATGTGAAAGTCAGTTCCGCGTTCCTGATTTAGGCTCATGTTTAATTCACGTCAAAGTAAACGCTGCTGTACTGTCAAACAGAGATCCCGAGCATGCTTGAACTTTGACTGAAAACTAGACACAGGGAAGCACCTCCAGGAGGTTATCTGATAGTGTGACAGCACGCTTCGCCAGCAGGAACGTCACTTTCAGACTTATGTTTCTTTATTCACTTCTAAGGAACTTCCCTATCTGGCTTATTCTTCATACACAATGTACCTTTCAAATTCATGCTTATTTATTCACTTCTGAGAGACGTCCCTGTTAGATTTATGTTTCTGTTGTCACTTGTGAGGAACGTTCATTTCAGGCTTATGTTTCTTTATTCACTTCTAGAAAACATCCCTTTCCGGGTTTGTTTCTTCACTCACTTCTGCTGAGAGTGCAGGAATCTTGGAGTGACAGAGTGTAATGAGGAATCGGAAAACTTTATGTGGAACTCGGAACTCTGCAGTTAGGCATATTTCTAATGAATTAGCATTGTTCTCATGTGTATATACATATCTGTGTGTGTGTGTGTGTGTGTGTGTGTGTGTGTGTGTGTAACAAATAAGTACGGAAAAACAAAAGTCCAGTCCTTAAATCATTAAGAGAATTAGGCGATGATTTAAAAAGAAAAATAGAGGTAGGCAAGGGGAGAAAGAAAAACTAGAATGAAAAAGAGCGCGTTAGAATATAGATATAAAGTCATTTCATTTGCAGCGCAAGGGGATCTTCATAATCTATCTTGAAAGCAAAAACAGTTTGTATTGCCTGCTCAGAGGCGCCTTTCGTGCACTGATTCGGACGTGCGTGTATGTGTGTGTGTGTGTGTGTGTGTGTGTGTGTGTGTGTGTGTGTGTGTGTGTGCAGGTCTGGGCCAGTCCATGCTGGTGTCGCCGGGGATGGTTCTGCTGGGCGGCTACTTCAAGAGGAGACGTGGCCTGGCTATGCCCCTGGTGACGTGTGGAGGCAGCCTGGGCGCCCTCCTCATGCCTCTGCTCGTCACCACCTTCCTGCACACCTACGCTCTCTCCGGAGCTCTGCTGCTGACAGCGGTGTGTGTCTGCACGCTCTGCCTGCTGCTCTGCTCTTCAGACCGCTGTCCTACTTCACAAAGGGCCAGTCTACACGGCGACTACCCAGAAAGACGTCAGTCAGACTTCACACCACTGATGAAAGCCCAGAAACCACACAAGCGTTAACTAAAGCTGACCAAGGCAACCCTCATGAAGGTCCTTCAATAACACCTGCTTTTCTGGCGTCAAGCTTTCCTGTACTTTCTTCTTCAGACTTAGCTGCTGCTCTTCAGGAAAAGCAACGTTCTCTTCATGACCTCTTTGAAGGACGCGAGAAGGAAGATGCTTCTACAGCGGAGCTCAAGCAGAGCGTGACTGCCGTCAGCTTACAAGACAGGACGTCTGACTCCCCGTCAGACGAGGTGGCAGTGAGGGTTGCGAACCCAGCTTTAAGTTGCCGATGTGACCCTGATCAGGCTGAATTTACGGCTGAAAAAAACTCTGCTGCAGATCTGAGGAAGGAGTCCTCTGGTTGGCCAGAGACGACACGTTGCAAAAAAAGTGTCCCAGAGCTCCCAGTTTCATGTGGGATTTCTTACTGTTTCGCAGGCCTCTGTTCCTGATGTTGATGGGCCATTCCTTTTTCTTTGCCTTTGTCATCACCCTGTACGGCTATCTTCCAGCCCTGGCCAGTGAACAGGGCCTGACCGACTTCAGAACGGAGTGTTGATGAGCGTGGCTGGAGGTCTGGGCCTGGTGTGTCGGATCCTGTGCGCTGTCATCGCCCACTACAAATGGCTGCGTGTGCCCAACATGGTCGTCGTGTCTTTCGTCGTCTTGGGCGTGACGTCCCATTTCGTCGGTTTCCTCACCACCTTCTACCACTTCCTGGTGCTGTTCGTTCTGGTTGGTCTGTTCTCTGGTGTGCAGATAGCCGTGTTTTGGCATGCTGGTGATCGAGTGTGTGGG
>JADBJO010037125.1:7500-10078 GCA_016801955.1 Conus betulinus | reverse complement strand
ATAGTAGTAAACTAAATAGCTAGTAACATCAAATTTGTGTACCGTTTTTTTCATTCGTGTTTGTGATTTATCATTATGAACAGCATATTTGCTGCGTGCTGTCCTGTCCGTGTGTTATTCATTCTTTCTTTACTCTTTTTTTTTTTATTCTTCTTCTCTTTTTCCTTCCTCTTCTTTCTTTCTTTCTTTATTTATTTTTTTATGCAAATCACCGCGAACGATAGGGTCGACGTTCGTCACTTTTCAGGATTTGTATTCAGTATTTGTTGACCATTGTGATCATTAATTTTGTGTGTCAACTACTTGAGAGAGCAGAAGCTGAAAAGGTTACTTCTAACAAGGGATGAATTACAGAAGTGCATTCAGGTTGAGGGTGAGAGGCTGAAACAGAAGACGTACTTCTACATCCCCTCAGACAGACGACGAACGACAAGGCCATAATCCTCAGTCACAGGTGTAGAATATCTTGTTGATGGGTGTTATCGGACATAGAATATCATCATTGAGGGTGCTGCTGCGCTAGGGGTAGAATGCGATAGATTCGTAATCGGCACTATACCAGGGTACATTGGCCTCTGACTGTGAACTGTTTAACGAGAAGACAACAGTCCTGAGCTGATTAATTAACTAACAACAAACAAAAGAAAAAGAGAAAAAAACGGGAGAAAAACGGGGGGGTGGCGGCGGGGTGGTGGGGTGGGCCGTAGGTGGGGGAGAGAAGAGAAAGAGAAAAAGAGAAAAACAAATAGAAAAAAAAACAGAGTTTCCGAAGGGGGAAGGAGAACGGAGAGAAGAAGAAGACGAATGAAGAGAAGAAGAGAGAGAGAGAGGAGGAGATAGAACGACAGTCAGACTCAGATATCCTGTGCCTCAGACTCAGACTCCCTCTAGACTCAGACTCTTGCAATCTAAACGCCTATCACGGAAATCAGTGGACACAACAAAGGGATAAAACATGAAGAGAGATCGAGAGAGTTGAGTGAGACGGGGTGAGAGAACGACGAGAACGAGAGGAGAGGAGAGTAGGTGAGAGAGGCTGAGATCGGAAAGAGAGGGGACGAAGAGAAGAGAAGGAGGTGAGCAGAGACTAGAAGCCCCCCCCCCCCCGACACCCGACGAGGAGCAAGAGAGAGAGACAGCCCCGACAACCGACAGAGGATAGATCCCCCTGACGGCAGAGAGACCAGACAGACGAACAGACACACAGACAGATCAGCAGAGCGAGGTGGCCCGGAGGGGGGGGGGAGGGGGAGGGGGAGGGTGGGGGGGGGGTGAGGGAGCGGGTGGGTGGCGTAACGGCATAGGACCAAACAGCAGACCAGCACGACTGCATCATCAGCCGAGCTATTTAGCAAGGCTGTCGGCGGACCAGAAATGTACCACGCAGCGTACACTGCTCACCCGGTGTCTCATTACTTACCCAGGACCTATTGGTCACGGACAATAGCATCGAGCATTGAGCGCGACGAGCACCGGCTAACTCCTTAATAGTCTTTCAGCCCAGGGCTTTAGTTCTTGGCAAGCATGGACCCCCTCGCCATGACCCTCCCCGTACCCCCATCACCCTCATCCCCTTCTGCCTGCCCCCCCCCCCCCCCTCCCCCCACACCCAGCCCACGATGTTCCCAGCCTTCCCTCCATATCTGACCCCCCTCTCAAAGCCACTTCCGACGGTGAACTTAAGAGGAGAACACCACACACACACACACATCACACACACACACCCACAAACCCACACACACAACACCACCTAAACAGACACACACACCCAACACACGCCCCACACACCACACACACACACACACCCACACACACACACACACACCACAACACACACCCAACACTCACACAACACGCACACACGCCCACACACACAAACACAACACAAACACAACACACACACGCACGCGCGCGCACGCACGCCTGTGCACGCACACGCACACACACCACACACACACACACACAGACACACACACACACCCACACACACACACACAAACCAACACATACACACACCGCAAGCCACACACACAGACGCACAATAGACAGACAGACAGATAAACACACCAAACGAACAGACACAGACACAACAAACACACACACACCACACACACACACACACACACAACACACACACACACACACACACACACAATGCACACGCCATACATTGCATACCATACACGCGCCAACACACACAACACCACACACACACACACACACACACACACACACACAGCCACACACACACACACACACACACACACCACACACACAACGCAGTACCACACACACTACACACACACAAACACACACACCCACCCACACACACACACACACTCACACACACACACACACACACCACACACAATCACACACCTACTACATAAACATATACTCACTCACACACACACACACACACACAGCACACAACACACACACACACACACACACACACACACAACATACTGTTAGGTCATACAGAACTGCGACAACATACAACCGCAAAAGCTAGGCTACCTCACGTGTTCCTTGACTTTTCAGACAAAGGGACATAAATTATTCATTCATCTTTCAC
>JADBJO010037124.1:0-10080 GCA_016801955.1 Conus betulinus | reverse complement strand
AAGATAAAGTATTGGCACATGGTCACTACCTAGTGGGTTCATTGGCTGTATCCCACTTTGCTGTTAATGCTAAAGCAGGTGAAACAAAGGTAAGATCAAGCGCCGATGCTCTATGATGAGATATGTCTGGGATGCGCGTAGTTCTCCCGTCGTAAGCAAAACTAAAGATGAATCCACAACAGTTTCCAGAAAATCAGGGTGAGAAACTATTTGACAATCTGTATCCACAGAAAGGAGCATGAGAATGAAATCGCCACCAACGATCCAATTTTCTTTAGAACAGGTACTATACGTGATGACTTCACCAATGGTCCAACGGGACGATCCACACGGCTGTGGTCACGGGGGCAGTGTTGGGCGTGTCCATGCAGCCCGTCCTCCTGATGGTGGACCTAAGGACTCTATGTCCGGGCCCACAAATCTGGAGGACGTGTTTCGCCGCAGGGCCGTGTCTCTCCAAGATGTGTTTCTGCAGCATCATCATCAACGTCGTCATCATAAATATTGTCCTTCGTCATCATCATCATACATCATCATCATCGTTGTCGTCGTCGTCGTCGTCATAATATCCTCATCATCATCTCCTCGTAGTCATCATTATCATCATCATCACTATTGTCATCATCGTCCATCATCATCATCATCACCTATCAAGTGCAGACATTAATAAACAATAGCGGGGGGGGGGGGGGGGCAGCTTTTCAAACGTTATATAAATAAACCAAACCTGCTTTCAGCAAGGTCTAAACTAAAAGAGTCAGAGAATCCAGGGTTTTAGCGATTCTGATCTTGTGCCGGACAAAACGTAGAAGTGGGCAGCAAACAGTAGTAGCCCAGCAGAAAGAAACAGTACCCGTAAAGGAAGAAGGAGAAGTAAGAAGAAAGAATTAAGAGAAAAGGAATCAAAAGAAGAGGGAAGAAGAAGAATGTAGGGACTATTTATTAGGAAGACGAAGAGAAACAAGCAGAGAAAACCAACGCAGAACAAAAATGCTGCGTGTGGACTTGAGCACACATACAGTAACTCGAAATGCCCCGAATTGAATTTTTTTTTTCATTTCAAATCATTTTATTATGTGTTTCGAGTAAAAATACAAACAAACAACAACAAAACACATGCCTATTAACATTACGTATGCATACATGATCTACACATACCGTACAGAAATAAAGATCGTGCACAGTAAAGTTGTCATCTGCACCAAACAGCAAATCACATCACACAACACACGCAACCCCTGAAACCCCCCCCCCCTCTCTCGCACTCTCTCCATCTCTTAGAGGATCGACGACATTAGTTGGTGGTAATAAAAACAGAGTGTTGCAGAGCAGTGTGGACCACAACACCTCAGGACTGTTAGACATCGGTTTACATCCCTTGCATCGTCAATGGGACTCAATAGGTTTCCCCTATACAGTTGAATAGTCCGACCTGTATAGTGATTAAGGGAGTATTCAGCAATTTATTGTATTACCCATGTTTTCTTCTGTTTCACTGTTCGACCATTCACTGGACTGCTTTGGGGTGCTATGGCTTACCTTGTTTCTCTTTCCCTTGGTGGTGCGGTAAAACCACGAGAATTAAGGACTGTGGTGTGTGTCTCAAATTTATGCCAGTGAGACCTCAACCTCAATCATCTGTGCGAATTCTGACACCTACGATGCAGTAGTTAGATGAGATCTTTTGTATAACGGATTTCCGTAAAATTCAACTTGTTGATCTTTTGTATAAAAGGATTTCCGTAAATCAAATTGTTACTCTTCAATTTTTTTTTAACTAAACAACAGTAGTTTGCTGGAATAGTCTTGTAAACACACAGAAAGATGTTAAACTCTACTTACTTGTTACATTGTATACCGGTACACATAACCCCCGCACCACCATACGCGAAAAATAGAGCACAACAGATATACGTATATTGTTCTCTAAACTTTGGCCTCTGAAAGGTTTTGAAGCTCGGGAAACTGTAATGACAATGAACAAATAAATTATTTGTAAGTGGTTATTTTACATACCTTCAAACATAGCGAAACACTAAAAAGAGGAACACAGAAGAAGAAAAAACGTAACTGAGACAAAGGCTATGATGCAAATACGTATTGTTACCGACACATTCAGTTAAAACTGGAAAATGACGTAACAAACACAACAACTACTCACGTCACGTAGGTGAGCAGCTCAGGCCGCTCATTAATTGCGGGCTCCGGAAGAGGCTTGGGGGTAATCCAAAGTAGGGAGACAAAAGGCCGCAATTCCTGCAGGAGTTCACACGTAACATGTGACGAAAGTGTTAACAGTAAGTAATGTGTACACCTTTAACCAAAAACACACCCACAAACAAGCAAACAAAAGAGAAAAAAAAACATCGTGAAAGCTCGTGAGAAAGCGCGTGTGCGCACGAAAACACACTGGTCATGAGAAAAAAACATACACTTATAAAAAAAAAATTCTCCAGGCCCAGCATGTTTACAACAGTGAAAAAGCAAAACACGTTAACACAATTCTGAATAAGAACCAGAACGTTATCCCTTGTAATCATTGAAACAAAAACACACACACTAAATTTATCATTAAAATTCTGAGACCCAAAAGTTACGAAAGTGACTATGCCATATTTAAAAACAAACGTCTGAATAAATCATCCAAATAAAATGAAAGACCATCACAAAAACTGCAGAAACGTAGCCAATTAAAAGAAAACTCTCATTTTCATTTACTTTAATATTTTTGTTTTCTCTATAGTTTAGTTATTAAATGTGTTTTTGGATCAAACACACCACACATACACCTTCGCGATTTATCGAAAAAGGAGAGAGAGAGAGCGAGATAATGAGAGAGACAGACAGGGAAACAGACACCAGGACAGAAGAGAGGTGCACATAATACCGTTCATCAAGGTGCCAGGCCCAGGTGATGCACAAAGATCTATTGGGGTTAGAAACAATCCGGCTTAGCACGATGTTAACATTTGTTTCAGTGGTTGTACTGATACTATCGGAGGTTTAAAAACAATCAGCGGAGCACGATGTACACATGTGTTTCAATGCGGTATATTTGTAAACTGTCTTAACGTATTGGAGTTTGAGAACAATCAGGCTAGCACGATGCTTACATTTCCTTCGTATTTCGTGCTAAGTTGCAACTATGACAACAACAAAGAGGGGAGGAGTGTATTCGCAGACAAGTCATTTTGGTTCTAGCCTAACATAGTAAAGTCAAACCAAAACAGGACGATCGGGAAAAACGCCATGTGATGAAACTATAGAAATTCGAGTCAATCATTCAATAACCTTTATATATTTTTTTTCAGTCTGAGACATAAGAGCAAGAGCTTTGTCTTTATGATTTAATATTTCTTGCAGTTCATTTCAACTCCAAGCTGCTCTGAAAATTGCTGGAACGGTGCTCAGTTACCTATCCTTGGAATTTATTTAGTTTGTACAGTTCAGTGCGCGCGGGTCGTTCCAAGAACTGGCCCTCAGCTCTTGTGTCTTAAGCTGTTATTTTCATATTTCCTACTTTTTCACACGAAAAATGTAGCTTATTTTTGTTGTGTCATAATTTTCTTTTGCTTCTTAGGCGGGACATAGGGGTTTTTTGGGTGTTTTTTTTTTTTGAAAATTCAACAAACATACTATGCTATTGCACCCCACCCCTTTTAGAATGGCATTCTGATTAAAGCCTAAAAGGCAGAGAATAAGTTGGAACTTTTCAAAGTCACTGAGGTGAAACATCAGGTTTTGAAATACCGGTAAACCGCCCAAGCGTTATGATATACTAATACTGGTGGTATCAGCCCAGCGTTATGATATACTAGGTAAATTCCTTCCCCTTTTGCTAACTGTCTTTCCCTTGAAGGACTACAAGCTCGCTGAAGCTCATTTTTTAAAAGCATATATTTATTCCCCCATTTAACCCACTCATGAAAGATTTCAAGCTCGCTGAAAGTGCTCATTTTAAGAAGCATGTATTTATTTTCCCATTCACCCACTCATGCACGTAACTGCTAGAGATAGGCAAATTTATCCATCACCGCAGTATGTGAAAGCTTACCTGCCCCCTAGTTTTCAATCTAAGAGCACTAAGAGCAAGCGTTGTTTATACTCACTTTATAAATAAATATATATGTGTGTGCATGCATACTTCCCCTAGAATGCCGGTGTTTACAAGAGAAGGGAAAGAAAGGGACGAACAGTGTCGAAAGTTTCGTCGGTAAATGTACAACTTTGCAGGCAAGATTATCACATCAAAAACTGCATCTGTATGCCTGCATGCATCGTGTTGGACACCTAATGAAATGGGTAGTATTCCAACTGAAAAATATCAGCAGTACTGACCATTTTCATATAAATCTTCCTGTGTAAGTAAGTCCAACACTGGTAGACGCTTTCGCCGTTGTACAGCATGTATTAGTAATGTTTTCTTCATGGCAGTTACAAAAGTTGGGTATTTTCTGACTAAAAAAAAAAAAAAAGCTGTTCAAAGGGCTACTTTGTAAAAATGCCAAACTGAAACATCAACCGAAGTTTTAAGAACGGTTGGAAAATGTTGGTTCCAATTTCAAATGTT
The DNA here is from genome assembly GCA_016801955.1 of Conus betulinus. Classification (NCBI taxonomy): domain Eukaryota; kingdom Metazoa; phylum Mollusca; class Gastropoda; order Neogastropoda; family Conidae; genus Conus; species Conus betulinus. The sequence goes on along the minus strand of JADBJO010037124.1, from coordinate 5,510 downwards.
CTAAGTTAGTTTCTTAAAGTCAAGATGACTGCAGGCGGAAACTGACCTCAAATTTCAAAAGGAAAATCACTATGCTGCCAAACGAAAGAAACAAATGACAAGACAAAACCACGACGCGTTTCGATCTCTATGGTCTTCTTGAGGCAATACAAAACAACACTGAAGGGGGACCATGAAATCAGAACCTCAAAGTCAAACAGTCATACATTTTGCAGCCAATTGAGCAGATACGGTGACGGAACTGTTCGGAGCTGAGGTGACCTGTATTTGTTACTGTTCGTCCGTGTTGGGTTTGACTACGCTCAAGATCGGATAAGGCTGTGCAGTATGGAATAAAAAAAATATAAATAAAATGTTATTCCAGACTGGAACAGCCCTTTCCGATCTTGAGCGTAGTCAAACCCACACGGGACGATAACGGACGAACAGTAACAAATATTAAGGTCACCTCAGCTCGAACAGTCCGTCACCGATCTGCTCAAATTGGGCTGCAAAAAAAATGTGATGAACTGTTTGAACTTTGAGGTTCGATTTCATGGTCTTCAGTGTTGTTTGTATTGCCTCAAACGAAAGACCATAGAGATGGCCGACAAAAGCGTCGGCTCGCTTACTCCACCGCGTCTTGTCAGTGTTAGTTTGTTTTGTTTCGTTTGGCAATCGATCATAGTCGCATTTTCCTTACAGGGTGAAATTCTGAGTCAGTTCCGCTTGCAGTCATCTTGACTTGGAAGAAGAAAATAACATAGAACATTGAAATTGAACCAAACATTTCAACCGTCTGAAAACTTGCGGTTGAATGTTCAGTTGGAATTTTTTACAAAGTAGCCCTTTGAACAGATTTTTTTTTTTTTTAGTCAGAAATACCCAACTTTTGTAACTGCCATGAAGAAACATTACTAAGACATGCTGTACCAACGGCGAGAGCGTCTACCAGTTTTGGACTTAACTACACAGTGAAGATTTATATGGAAAATGGTCAGTACTGCTGATATTTCAGTTGGAAATACTACCCATTTCATTAGGTGTCCAACAAGATGCATGCAGGCATACAGATGCAGTTTTTGATGTGATTAATCTGCCTGCAAGTTGTACATTTACCGACGAAAACTTTCGACTGTTCGTCCCTTTCTTTCCCTTCTCTTGTAACACAGGGCATTCTTAGGGAAGTATGCATGCACACACATATATATTTATTTATAAAGTGAAGTATAAACAACGCTTTGCTCTTATGTCTTCAGATTGAAAACGTAGGGGGCAGGTAAGCTTTCACATCTGCGGTGATGGATAATTTGCCTATCTAGCAGTACGTGCATGAGTGGGTGAATGGGAAAATAAATACATGCTTCTTAAAATGAGCTTTCAGCGAGCTTGAATCTTCATGAGTGGGTAAATGGGGGAAATAAATATATGCTTTTAAAAATGAGCTTTCAGCGAGCTTGTAGTCTTCAAGGGAAAGACAGTTAGCAAAAGGGAAGGAATTTACCTAGTATATCATAACGCTTGGGCTGATACCAGTATTAGATATCATAACGCTTGGGCGGTTACCGGTATTTCAAAACCTGATGGTTTCACCTCAGTGGACTTTGAAAAGTTCCAACTTTATTCCTCTGCCTTTAAGGCTTTAATCAGAATGCCATTCTAGAAAGAGGTGGGGTGCAATAGCATAGTATGTTTGTTGAATTTTCAAAAAAAAAAGAAAAACAAAAAAACCCACATAGGTCCCGCCTAAGAAGCAAAAGAAAATTATGAAACAACAAAATAAGCTTACATTTTCTTGTGAAAAGTAGGAAATATGAAAAATAACAGCTTAAGACACAAGAGCTGAGGCCAGTTCTTGGAACGAACCCGCGAGGCACTGAACTGTAACAAACTAATAAATTCAAGGGATAGGTAACTGAGCACCGTTCCAGCAATTTTCAGAGCAGCTTGGAGGGGGAAATGACTGCAAGAAATATTAAATCATAAAAACAAAGCTTGCTCTTATGTCTAAGACTGAAAAAAATATCTATAAAAGGTATTGAATGATTGAATCAATTCTAGTTTCATCAACATGGCGTTTCCGATCGTCCCTGTTGTGGTTTGACTTTACTATGTAGGCTAGAACAAAAATGAATGTCTGCGAATAACTCCTCCCCTCTTTTGTTGTTGTAATAGTTGCACTTAGCACAAATACTGACGGAGGAAATGTAAGCATCGTGCTAAGCCTGATTGTTCTAAAACTCCAATAGTAGCAGTACAATACAGAAACAAAATGTTGTACATCGTGCTCAGCTGGATTGTTTGTTAAACTCCGATTAGTAGCAGTACAAACACTGAAACAAATGTTAACATTCGTGCTAAGCCGGATTGTTCTAAACCCCAATAGATCTGTGCATCACCTGGGACTGGCACCTTGATGAAACGGTATATGTGCACCTCTCTTCTGTCTGTGTCTGTTTCCCTGTCTGTCTCTCTCATTATCTCGCTCGTCTCTCTCTCCTTTTCGATAAATGTTGAAGGTGTATGTGTGTGGTGTGTTGATCAAAAACCACATTAATAACTAAACTATAGAGAAAAAAATAAATATTAAAGTAAATGAAAATGAAGAGTTTTCTTTTAATTGGCCACGTTTCTGCAGTTTTGTGATGGTCTTTCTTTATTTGGATGATTATTCAGACGTTTGTTTTTTAAATATGGCATAGTCACTTTCGTAAACCCTTTTGGTCTCAGAATTTTAATGATAATTTAGTGTGTGTGTTTGTTTCAATGATTACAAGGGATAACGTTCTGGTTCTTATTCAGAATTGTGTTAACGTGTTGCTTTTTCACTGTTGTAAATTGCTGGGCCTGGAGAATTTTTTTTTATAAGTGTATGTTTTTTCCTCATGGACAGTGTGTTTCGTGCGCACACGCGCTTTCTCACGGCTTTCCACGATGTTTTTTTTTCTCTTTTGTTTGCTTGTTTTTGTGGGGTGTGTTTTTGGTTAAAGGTTGTACACATTACTGTTAACACTTTCGTCACATGTTACGTGTGAACTCCTGCAGGAATTGCGGCCTTTGTCTCCCTACTTTGGGGATTACCTACCAAGCCTCTTCGGAGGCCCGCAATTAATGAGCGGCCTGAGCTGAGCTTCTCACCTACGTGACGTGAGTAGTGTTGTGTTTTTTTAAGTCATTTTCCAGTTTTAACTGAATGTGTCGGTAACATACGTATTTGCATCATAGCCTTGTCTCAGTTACGTTTTCTTCTTCTGTGTTCTCTTTTTAGTTGTCGCTATGTTTGAAGGTATGTAAAATAACACCTTACAATAATTTATTTTGTCATTACAGTTTCCCGAGCAAAACCTTTCAGAGGCCAAAGTTTAGAGAACAATTACGGATCTGTTGTGCTTATTTTCGTATGGTGTGCGGGGGGGTTATGTGTAACGGTATACAATGTAAAACAAGTAAGTAGAAGTGTTAACATCTTTCTTGTGTGTTTACAAGACTATTCCCAGCAAACTACTGTTGTTATGAAAAAAAAAAATTGAAGAGTAAGTAACAATTTGATTTTACGGAAATCCGTTATACAAAAAGATCAACAATTTGATTTTACGGAAATCCGTTATACAAAAGATCCTCATATACTGCATCGTAGGTGTCAGATTTCGCACCAGATGATTGAGGTTGAGGTCTCATGGCATGAAATGGAGACACACCACAGTCCATAATTCTGTGGTGTTCTCACCACCAAGAGGGGAAAAGAAAAAAAGAATCCAATAGCACCCAAAGCAGCCAGTGAAGGGTTAACTAGAACAGTGAAACAGAAAGAAAAAATGGTAAGAAAATAAGTTGCTGAATAACTAAAATCATATCATGTAAACTATTCAAACTGTAAGGGGAAACCTTTGAGCCCATGAAGGATGCAAGGGAGGTAAAAAGATGTCTAACAGTCCGAGTGGTCAGCTCTGCTGTTTATTAAACCAGCATTGTCGACAGCTAAGAGAGGGAGAGAGAGAGAGAGGGGGGGGGGGGGTGGGGGGGGGGGGGGGGGGGGGGGGGTGGGCGTGTGTGTGATGTGATTTGATGTTTGGTGCAATGCAGTACTGTGCAAATCTTTATTTCTGTACGGTAGTGTGTAGATATGTATGCATACGTAAATGTAATGCAATGTGTTTTGTTGTTTGTTTGTTTGTATTTTTACTCGAAACAAATAGAAATGTTTGAAATGAAAAAAAAATTCAATTCGCATTCGAGTTAATGTATTGTGCTCAATTACGCAGCATTTTTGTTCTCGTTGGTTTTTCGTCTGCTGTTTGTTTCTCTTTCGTCTTCTTTCTAATAATAGTCCTACATTCTTCTTCTTCCTCTTCTTTTGATTCTTTTTCTTAATTCTTCTTCTAATTCTCCTTCTTCCTTTACTGGTACTGTTTCTTCTGCTGCTACTACTGTTGCTGCCCACTTCTACTTTTTGTCCGGCACAAGATCAGAATCGCAAAACCTGGATTCTCTGACTCTTTTAAGTTTAGACCTGTGGGAAAGCAGGTGTGGTGTTTTATATACGTTTGAAAAAGCTGGCCCCCCCCCCCCCCCCCCCCCTATTGTTATGAATGGCATGATGATGGTGATGATGATACATGATGGACGATGATGACAATAGTGATGATGATGATAATGATGACGAGGATGATGATGATGTGATGATGATGACGACGACGACGACGACAACGATGATGATGATGATGATGATGATGGACGAAGACAATATTGATGATGGACGACGGTGATGATGAGCTCAGGAAACACATCTTGGAGAGACACGGCCCTGCGGCGAACACGTCCTCCAGATTGTGGGGCCCGGACATAGAGTCCATTGGGTCCACCATCAGGAGGACGTGGCTGCAGGGACACGCCCAACACTGCCCCCGTGACCACAGGCGTGTGATCGTCCACGTTGGACCAGGGGTGAGTCATCACGTAGCAGCCCTAAGGGCTGGGCGGGGGGGAGGGGGGGGAGGGGGCACGTTAATTAACATCAGGGATACGGCACACCGATCTTTGAGTGAGACATTGGTTTCTTTTCAGCCCGGCCGACCGCAAAGGCCATATCAGGGCGTCACTGCGTGGAAGTCTACTCGCAAATATCACACACGCACGCACGCGGCGCGCGCACGCACAAATCAAATTTTACATTTTGCATCAGTTTATGTTCCCAGGGGCCCTGATGGGCAAAATACTAATTGGTTACGTTCTCTAAACTGTTCTAAAGAAAAGTGGATCGTTGGTGGTGGCGATTTCAATTCTCATGCTCCTTTCTGGGATAAAGGTTGTCAAATAGTTTCTCACCCTGATTTTCTGGAAACTGTTGTGGATTCATCTTTAGTTTTGCTTAACGACGGGAGAACTACGCGCATCCCAGACATCATCTCATCATAGAGCATCGGCGCTTGATCTTACCTTTGTTTCACCTGCTTTAGCATTAACAGCAAGTGGGATACAGGCCAATGACCCCATGGCGTAGGTAGTGACCATGTGCCAATACTTTATCTTTT
>JADBJO010037123.1:0-10082 GCA_016801955.1 Conus betulinus | reverse complement strand
TGTGTGTTTTGCGTTACCGAGTTCTCCTTGAAGTTTAACAAAGACACATATCAACGTCTGGCCATTCTAAAATTAAGTAATAACTGACCACTCTATGGTGCTGACCGACTAAGGAAAACGTTGAAGGAATCTTCAAAGACAGTTGGACCTACCGAGAAAATTCATCACCACATCAGTAACTGAGAAAATCAATCCACAACCACTGACTATACTCTCACAATGGTCGTACACGCGTCGGAAATCGGCACCACATGTCATTTAGTTCATTCATCCGTCCGTTCATATTTTCATTTAATCTCTCTAAACATGTATTACTACTACCGGAACATGATTATGGATTTCATCGCCGTTGTCATCATCATCAGGAGACAAACCAAGCCACGACAGGAGCTTTGGCTTCTCCGATTTATTGACCTCAAGAGGAGGTGTAAATTTGCCCGTTTGAGGGCGTTCCAATTATCGTATCTCTGCACACACACACACACACACACACACACACACACACACACACACACACACACGTACACACACACACACACACACACACACACACACACACACACACACACACACACGTACGCACGCACGCACGCACGCACGCACAAAAACACACACATTCAAGGGAAATTTTATCTCATGACCATAACGTAATATGCACTTGAAAATGCAAAGACACTTCGAGAAAGAACGAAAGACAGAAAACAGTAAATAGAATACAAGACAGACAGGAGAATACCACAGACAGCCAGCTTAGCACTCGACAGAAAGAGAGAGAGAGAGGAGAGAGAGAGAGAGAGAGTGAGAGAGAGAGAGAGACAGACAGACAGACAGTCAGACAGAGAGACAGAGACAGAGAGACAGAGACAGTGAGAGAGAGAGACAGGACAGAGAGAAACAGAGACAGAGACAGACAGACAGACAGAGACAGACAGAGAATCATTTTGAAAAGCGGTTATGAAGCATTGGCAGACTAGAGAGGGATAAATGGGCACAGAAAGTAAAATTCTCACCCCTAGCAAAAACAGAGAAGGAAAAAAGGAGTGACAGAAGAGAGAGAGAGGAGAGAGAGAGAGAGAGAGAGAGGAGAGAGAGGAGAGAGAGGAGAGAGAGAGAGAGAGAGAGAGAGAGAGAGAGAGAGTAAAAAAAAACAGTTGTAAGAACAGTTACGCACAAAATAGACATAAAAAAGGGAGATAAATGTACACACATCAATACAAACAAAAATCAGACCTGCGAGACAGCGGGGGGGGGGGGGGGGGGGGGGGGGGGGGGGAGAAGAGAAGAGAGAGAGAGAGAGAGAGTCGCTTCAGACATAGTTTCATTGACATTGATCTATACAGTCTTTGTGTCAAGGGGAAACAAGATCATATCTGCAGCGTCAGGAAAGAGATTTAAAAAAAAAGTTGGAATGAAATAGGCAAACTGAATAGCTCAGTAAATATGGACAATCAAAGATTTCGAAAAAAGTGATAGGAGAGAAAGGAGGGGGAGAGAGAGAGAGAGAGAGAGAGAGAGGGATGAGAGAGAGAGAGAGAGAGAGAGAGACAGGACAGACAGACAGACAGACAGAGAGAGAGAGAGAGAGAGCAGCTAAAATACTTGCACTCATCTACATTTCATTCTTTACTTTTGATCGATAGTTCTTTCGAGCTATTCGTACATTAGCTGGACAATCGTTCACACAGTAAAGTGACTCAGTCAGGACTCGGTGCCCAGGAGTTCAGCCTCTCCTCCTGCCCCAAGTCTCTGGTCCGGGTCCTGGGTCAAGAGGCCCTGAATGTAGGCCTTAAGGGGCCGGGAGTACCTGCCGTATTTGAAGGCCCCCTGGCCCGGTGGAATTTTGAAACGCTCCTCGCACCTAAAAGGACAGCACAAACAAAAAATAGTCCTTCCTCCTGCTCAATTCTCACTGTTGGAGAAGCAAATTTCTACATAAAAAACTAGTTCATATAAAAAGAAACATCACAGACATTATAAACATGCATATGTATGAAACAAAAAAGCACGAAAATGAAATCTTACACTTTTTGAGCAGGCAAAACACACATTCTTGGATTAATTCCAACAGATACGGGGACAATAAAAAATTCAAGTTCTCTAAAAATCACAGCAAGGTATTGAATTACAGAACCAGACTGACTTGCATAGGCAAGGGATGATGAAATAACAGACCAAACCCACTAGACGAAAATAGCGGCCATGAATGTTTGGAATTTACTCTTCTTTACTTTTGTATTTAACAGTTTGCCATAAAAGAGGAATCGGAAAGGGGAAGAGACGGGCGAATCCTGGCAGAGAATGTAAAATTCTCTGTCAGCATGAGTCGTTTCAGGATACTAACCCGAGATAAGTCTAATAGGTCTCCTATATACGTAATATCAGTAGCAGACAGTTTTGAAATAGGCCTGTATATACAGATCCTCTTTCCCTTTCCCATTCCTTTTCTCAAAAACCAGACACGATCAGTCGCACACACACACACACACACACACACACACACACACACACACACACACACACACACACACACACACACAACACATGCATTCATTCATTCATTCATTCATTCTACAGCTCTGAGACACTGAGGACAACTCACTGTTGCTGGTCATTGCTAGGTTTCAATGGACCTGCCAATAGTTCCACGGGGTCCACTTTGTGGACTAGGGCCAGCAGAGAGACCCCCACTGCCCAAAAATCCACCATCTGTGGACAGAAAGCGACGACTTAGGAAAAAAAAAACATATATATATATATATATATATATAGTATATATATATATATATATATATATATATTCAGTTATTTGAAAGCTTGCTCTTATGTCTTATTTGAAGAAAGGGGGGGGGGGAGAGAGATATGCATTCATATCTGCTGTGGTAGATAATTCTTCCTAACTATGATGAGATATATATATATATATATATAACACACACACATACATACATACATACAGAGAGAGAGAGAGATAGAGAGAGAGAGAGAGAGAGAGAGAGAGAGAGAGAGAGAGAGAGAGAGAGATTTATAGATTTGATACATACATACTCATACGTCTGCCTGCACGATTCATCTCTCTCTCTCTCTCTCTCTCTCTCTCTCTCTCTCTCTCTCTCTCTCTCTCTCTCTCTCTCTCCCCCCCCCCCCCCCCTAACCATTGTGACAACTAAGAATGTTCTACGAGGAGAACATAAGGCTGGATAGGACGTGGAGCTGTGAGAGCGCGTGAGTCTTGCAGGGATATATGTGCGCTTCTGCTCTGCACATTGTGATAGTCCATGCTGGTCTTAAGAGATGGACAACACCGAATCACTGTGGTGACCATTTTTTTTATTTATAAGAGGGAGCTGTTTTGGTGTTTTTCAGGATTTTCAGTTGGGACCTCTACACAAAATACGTTGGCTAGTTTCCCCAGTTTGAGGAGTTTCTTCTTGCATGTGAATGGACTATGTCACACGAGAGTCCCGAAGGAACAAATCGGGCAAAAAAAAAGTTGTGCAACACTGTGTTTCCCTGTGTGTCCCATCTGATATCCTTTGTAAGAAACAGGTTTCCAAGCCATTTCAAGATAAGCTGTGGTCTGGCTAAAGAAAAAAAATACAATAAAAAAAAGTCTTGCATTTCGCATCAGTAAATGAACAGGGTGGCCAGCAAGCACGTGGGTATGCTTTCTTTCAAAACTGACTTATTTTATTGCCACTTCAGCTATGGGGCGACAGAGTGAAGATCGAAAGAAACAGATACCAAAAAGCAAGCGAGCGCAGATCCCACTGACTATTTCCTGCACTAGTCGTGTAGTCAGCTGTGCAGTGCAACGAAACGACTGTAATGTGTGACGTCCTGCTGTGAGTATTTTACCATGTGACATATCTTGGAAGAAACACACACCCTTCTTCCCCTCCTCAACCACTTGTATAGAAATGTGGTTTTATGATACAGTATAACTAGGCCTATGTCGCGCAGATCATTGATTTTACAATATAGGAAAACCAGAACTATGAGTAAGTAATGCCCACGTTGCCGTCCCTGTTTTACGATACAGAAACCTATGTGAGTAGGTAACGCCCATGTTGCGTTCTGTGTTTTACAGTATAGTATATGTGTGTGTATAACGCCATTTTGCTGTTTTACTGTACAGTGTAACTACGTGTAGATAATGCACATGTTGTTGTCAATGTTTTTCCACACAATATAACAATGTGTGCGGGGGGTGGGGGGGGGGGTGTAGATGTGTCTAGTAATGCATACGTTGCGAGCAATGTTTCCATCTTACCTTATCATACCGAACGGGAGTTCGGTACATTTCAGGAGCCAGGTACACTGATGTGCCACATGGCTCCTGTAGACTTTCGGTATCCCACTGAAAGCAGGATATGCCGAAGTCAATTATTCTAGCATGTCCCTCCGCATCGAAAATAACATTATCTGGTTTAATGTCACGGTGGACGATGTATCTCTGAAAAAAAAAAAATTGAAAATATCCATAGAAAGATATACACCATCATCAATCTACCAATTGATCACAAATGATGTGATTATAATTTATGTACAATGACAACATTATTTTTTAATTTATTTATGACTCAGCTTGACTGACATATGTGAGGTAAACTGAATTTATATTGCCCCCAAATGCCAAAGTATTATTACATGCAACTGTTTTGTCTCCCCCCCCCCCCCCCCCCTGCTCTGCTCTGAGTCTTCACCATTTGTAATGATGATTAGTTCAACAAGTGCATGTCGGAATGATTATTTTTTTTTCTTCTTGAACACATCATACAAAACGCAGATAGATTCACATAGTAACAGTGGTATGACATTGTGCAATCGCATTTAAAATGTACTGCAATCCCTGTCATTATTATCACATTGATTGTCACACAGCTTGTCAGTTGTCATTGTTATAACAGTAAGTACCAGTTCGTCAACCTGGTTGATTAATTATAGTATTTACAGTTGTATCCAATAGCCCCATCAAGTTATTATTATCAATTTATTGCCAGGTGTTAATTGTTTAGTAACTGATCACATTCAAAGGTGAATGCAGTAGTTATGATAACATTTATTGCCAGCTCAACAATTGCTTGTTAGTTCACCATTTTTTTTTAAGTGGACTGCACAACTTTTTTTTCTGAATTTCCATCTGGGCAGCACATCTCTCTCTCTCTCTCTCTCTCTCTCTCTCTCTCTCTCTCTCTCTCTCTCTCTCTCTCTCTCTCTCTCTCTCTCTCTCTCTCTCTCTCTCTCTCTCTCTCTCCCCCCCCCCCCCCCCCCCCCCCCCCCCCCCCCGACATTTCCTCCACTACATCCACGTACAGGATACTCCCGTTTCACACATTTTACACATGACCGTCAACGCTGTTGGAGCATGCTCTTTTTTCCTATTTCACATTAGTCCTTCAGTAAAAAAAAAACTAATGTTGTCGGCTTTTATTCTTTGTTTGATTGTACGTTCAACACAAACTTACTTCGTGTATAAAGCAGACCGCCAAAGACAGTTCTGCAGCCAAGATGGCCATCTGTTGGCCGTTGAAAACTGTCTTCTTTTCAATGTGGTGCTGCAGGGAGCCACCACTGTAATAGTCTGCAGGGAAATAACACATTATATTAAGTGAGTGATCTACCCTCAGGAGGACTTACTGTCCTAAAAGTGGTAGAATTATGTCTATAAAAGTCACACAACAGCAATTAACTAATATCAAAGCGATATGATTGTCTTGAAATATGTCACTCTACATTAATTAACAGATAAACACGAAACACCCTGACAGCTGTAAATCATATGCAGGAAAGTATCACACCTATGTTAATTGATGCACGGTCTCAAGATTTAATCGTCCTGATGGCTCTAAAACAATTCACGAACATTAAGTAAGTGATGCACATCGACCTAAGAATTAACTGTACATATTCCTGTGAAATTCAGTAATGAAATACTTGATGTACATTCACGTAAATGATACACACTTACTTACTAAACGTACAAATGGCTGGAGGGGGGAGGGAGGGGGGAAGGGGGGGGGGGTCAGATGTAAAGTTTCCTTAAGATATACCTTACATCGTTTATATTAAAGATGATTTCTCTAAAATAACTCTGGGATCTCTCTCTCTCTCTCTCTCTCTCTCTCTCTCTCTCTCTCTCTCTCTCTCTCTCTCTCTCTCTCTCTCTCTCTCTCTCTGGATTTTCGAGAATATAACTGTAATGTTTCTCTTTTCTCGTTTGAAAACCTGAGTTCTATAACTACTAGATGATCCGAATATGTTTTAATTTCGTCGAGGAGGGAGTGAGTGCAACCAGTCACTCTCATTTCTCCACGATCATTTCTTCTTTTATGCCTTGATCAGCCTTCGGTGCTTCCCCCTCCCCCCAACTCCCCTCCACCTCCTTCTTCTGTACTACAGTGGGAATGGACTGTACACCACTGGATTGTATGGAGTGGAGTCTTCTGAAGCTCCCCAGCAGTTCAAGCAGGAGTAAAGCCATAGACCACAAACAGATCTCACCACCAGCAGACAGTTCTGTGGGTCCTGTGAGGCCAGTCATTGAAGCGATTTGGTGATGACCAAATACTGTTTATCGGTACTCTTGTTCGTTTGTTTTTTTTTAAAAACGATTTCTTACTTCAATACAAATCAGTAATTTTGAATTCTCCTCCTTCTGCTTCCTTCTCCCTACATGTTAACAACTTCATATCTGTACTAGACTTACAGTTCAGCAAAAATCAGATTCCACAGTGTCTGTCAACAAATACAGATATCTCACTTTCCTAGTGCAAAAGTCAACAAGAACTGTAACCTCACTGTACTGTCAACATATAGCCTATAGCTATCTCCTGGGCCTATGATCAGTACAAATCAAAACGAATTGTGATTCCACATCACTTGTCAACAAATAGATATCTCCTGAACAAACAACCAGCACAAGTCAAAAGTAACTGCCATTCCACATTACCTGTCAACATATACAGATGATTCCTGGACTGGAAGCTGCCCAGCAGCTGTGCGAGGAAAGGCACACCACGGAGCTGACGACAAATGGCCCGCTCTTTGCTGTACATCTCCTCACACCCTTCCAGCTTTTCCTGCTGTTTCAGGGCCATCAGCTTTCTGGGCAGCCTCCAGCGGGTCTGCTTGGAGGTCTGACGAGAAGCACCTCTCCGAAAGCTATGGAATGATAAAGGATGACTCATTAATAAGACAAAGAATAATAATATGACGTACAACATTGAATATCACGAGAAGATCATGATCAGAAGTGAATGACACGATTATGGGCAAAAAAAGTAAGGAAACGATTAACTACTATACGAACATAATTCAGTGTTTTCATGTAAGAGTATGCTACTTTCGTACCTGGCATATTGGCGATATATTTTGCCAAGTGAATTTTCGGTTGGTGAAATTGAGTTGTTTTGAATGGATTATTGAAGTACCCAGTGACAAATGCTAATTCAAATCTTACTTCACACATATTTATTCCACTCTTAACCCTAACAATATCTCAGACTCAAACTTGAAATTCAGAAACCAATCTCCATTTCAGCACATGGGAGAGAGAGAGTAATCTATCTTAAGTATTGTGAACCGTTCAATTCAAATTTAGGTATGTGCCAACTTCAAAGAGGTCAACAGAAATCGACGAATCGCCCTGCTAGACATGTCTTGCTATTCATAAAAATAAACAAGCAAATAAAAAAAAACGACAAAACTTCAATAAATCTACACTCTAGATCAGCTTCTCTCCCTTTATATTCCAAATGATCTTCAAACCAAAAATACTTTTGGGGGGGGGGGGGGGGGCATAGTTCAGCAAGCATTTTTCCTAACAATGATCTTTGAGTAACAATTATCTTTCAAAGGCAGTGTAAATAGTATCAACTTCAACTGAATAGTAACTGCTGTGGTCCTAATTCTCCCTCTCCCTTGTCGCTGATGTAAATAATCACATGTACTCACCTCCTTGCCCCAATCCTCCCAGGCATTCAAAGTCGCCTACGCCTAATGTGATCTGAACTGAAAAATGAAATAACAAATCTTTTAAAAAGACATCATAGCACTGTCACGACGACAGCTGAAGGCAAAGTTAACGCATGCGCGCGTGCCAATGTGCGTGTGTGTGTGTGTGTGTGTGTGTGTGTGTGTGTGTGTGTGTGTGTGTGTGTGTGTGTGTGTGTGTGTGTGTGTGTGTGTGTGTGTGTGTGTGTGTGTGTGTGTGTGTGTAAACCATGGCTGACGTCATTACTCCATCACCCTGTACACGCCTACACCCACCCCACACACCCTATCCCCATCCAACACCTCATATCCCCATCCAACACCTCGTTCCCTCATTTTTTTAAATCGCTTCTCTTTCTCGCCTCGCCTGCGCGCGTGTGTGTGTGTGTGTGTGTGTGTGTGTGTGTGTGTGTGTGTGTGTGTGTGTGTGTGTGTGTGTGTGTGTGTTTATTTTTGATTAAATATTCTGTTTTTAAGTGATCTCTTTTTTTTTTCGTATAATTTACGTATTCCATTATTTCTTCATGAATGTTTACCACAAGTATATATTTTATTATTTCATATTGTATTTTGATTTACTCATAAATTTGTCGACTATTTCAGTCGTTATTTGTTTCGTCTTCGCTTTTATTCTTTTATCTCCAACAGTTTATTTACTGTTGCTTCTTTGTGGATTTTTTTTTAGATATGCTAGTTCGACTTTTAGTGTCGTTTTGATCTTCAACACGATCACCGAAATGTTGACTTATTTTATACCGCATACATTTCACCTATAACCTACAATGATTTGATATGCACTTTTGGTTAATTTTCTTTTTCAGTTTTTGTTTTTTTTTTTTCAACAGTATGATTTACATGATTTTATACTCGTTTATTTTCATTTTTTATGTTTCCTATTTGTCACATTTTTATAGCGTTGTATTCTCATATGATTTTAATTCTCTCTCTCTCTCTCTCTCTCTCTCTCTCTCTCTCTCTCTCTCTCTCTCTCTCTCTCTCTCTCTCTCTCTCTCTCTCTCTCTGTCTGTCTGTATAAGCTTCAAAATCATAATTGATACTGAGAACAGAATGAAATGTTCGAAGCACAGAAAAACAATCAGAAAACGAACAACGCGTGCATATAGGTAAACGTAGCCTACAGGTAAAATCAAGGAGAAAGAAAAATCATTACCTTTTTCAGTTGATGATGCCATGGTATGCAGGAGCCCAACACACACGCACACACACACACGTAGTCCAACAATTCTGTAAATACGGCGTCGCACCGCAACGTCCCGCTTTTATACACATGGCACGCGACGTGACCATGACTCAAAGACTCTTCCGGGAGTGATTAGTTAAGAGCATTTCTTGTGAAAGAAACCATTCTGCCACTGATGAACCTGATACAGCTAAGTACAACGACGACGACGACGACGACGCTCTTTGTGAGGGAGATTATTATTACCTGACAATGCTAATCGCAGTAGATTAGATTTGCACAGGCACGCCCAGCAGCACGGGATAGGCTCCGTTTTGCCCTGCTTTGTTTCATCCTCTCCACTGTTACTTAGGGAAAGCAGGGGGGAGAGGGAGGGGGGTGCAAGCGGGGTGGAGTGGAGTGGGGTGGGGTGGGTGGGGTGGGGTGGAGAGGGGGGGTTAGGGCGAGAAGGAAGGGAAGTAGAGAACATTTAAGATGGCGAAACGCGACGTGTCGCTACCTGCCAGCATACCACCAAGTTAAGCTAAGATAATATATTGCTCAGAATCTGAAATAAAAGTATCACACTGTTTGCCTACGAACATTTTGCCGGACTTTTATTCCACGGAACAAATCCCCCCCACCCCCCCCCCCCCCACCCCCCCCCCCCCCCCCCCCTTCCTCCTCCTCCTAGTTTTCTGAGAACGTTTCGGCACGGTCGTTTTTACCGTACAAGTCATATTCATTTTAGGCAACAAACAAAATAAACAAGAAAAAAAAGACAAATTTAAAGTAGTATAGAAGAACACTAGTAAAACGCAAATACCTGATAGTCTTCAGGCGAAATGCACGATCATAAAACGCGAGTAGGTGAAACGTGGTTTACAACTAGGTGGATTCAGACCCTACC
>JADBJO010037122.1:0-10083 GCA_016801955.1 Conus betulinus | reverse complement strand
CATTAGCGCAAAGACACACTGGCACACGAAACTGATTACTTACTCTCGTTTATAGATAGATGTCAAAAATAAATGTAGCACTAGACTTTAGCACATCATGACGTCTGTCAAGTGTGCTCAATACCGGCACATTTAAAACGCGCACACCCGAGTCACTTAAGTCTATGGAGACGACGTGGCGATTGATTTGAAGATGTGAAGATTTTACATTTCCCCAATGACCTTGTCTTCCTCTCATTCTTTTACTGCACACATTAAGCTCTTCTCCAACGCTATGACATGTAACCTTGTATAATGTACGCTAAAAGTATGAAAAAAAAACTGGCACTGAACACTGCGCCAGTTGCATTGACTGTCAACTGTGCACATGGTGCTGGTGCCAATCAACTTACTGCATGGTTCATACCTCTAGAATCTTTTCCTACAGGTTTCAACATGTGCAATTTGACCATTCTTTTCATTCTCTACCGACACACTGTCCTGTTGATCGTATGAAATATACTGAGGCATACATTCTGCACAAACATAAAAACATCATGCAGAAAAATTTCATTTGTCAGTTATTTAATCGAAAACTTGGTAACAACTTAAACCGAATCTGCGTTAGAAAATTTGATTGAAAAGGGCATGTGTGCCCGAGTAGAAAATGGGAAGGAGCTTCCACAGTCTAGCTACCTTTAGACGAGAAGCTGTAAACCAGTCACAGAAGAAAAGTGAAGAAGCGAGCTGTTGGTAGCACCAGACGTCAGGTACTGAACCTGTCCACTGTGCACACAGTGTCAGTGCCAAGTCATTTACTCTGTGCACACCACTTGCAGCTCTTCACGTCTGGTGCCATCTGTATGACAATGATTTACAGTTTCCCATGACCTCGTCTTCCTTTCCCAATTCTTTTACAGCATACATTAAGTGCTCTTCCATGGTTACGGTATGTAAACCTTACATGATGTACCCTGAAAACATGAACAAACTGTGGCATTAGACAATGTACCCATCACGTTGACTCTCAACTGTGCACATGGCGTCAGTGCCAATCACCTTTACTGTATGCACAAACTCTGCCTCTAGGATCTTTTCCTACAGGTGCAACATGTGCAATAAAGCCATATTAAGCCATACCTTTTGTTCTCTACCAACAGCCCTGTTGATTGTCTGAAATGTTTAAGGTAGTGATGGACATTCTGTACGTTATCTGTGCACACCTAAGCGCAGACAGTTGAATTTTAAAACTGACGTACTGTTAGCCTGTTCTCCAGATGTGTGGCGTCTCCATAAATCACCCTTGATCATACTTCTCTCTTTACTTACAATGCTGAACTGTGCCTGAAATATCAGGTGGAAGTGTCAACCTGTGCTTTCTCATAAACACCGAAACAAAAGACGGCTGTTCTCCAGGGTTACGGTTATAATGTACCCTGAAAGTATGAACAAAATGTGGCATCGGTCATTGTGCCATCACGTCGACTGTCGACTGTGCACATGGTGCCGGTGCCAAGCAACTCACTGTATGCACAAACTCATACCTCTAGGATCTTTTCCTACAGGTCGAACAATGTGCAGTTAAAACATACGTTTTGTTCTCTACAAACACTTCGTCCTGTTGCTCATGTGAAATATATAAATGTGGTGATGATCCTGTTCATTATCTGTGCAGACGTCGGCACCGGACCTATTCAAATTCTATGGTTCACATCCTGCTAGCCCATTCCCCAGAAGTGTGGTGTCTGTATTAATCACCTTGGTCATACTCCTAACTCTTCACTGACCACTTTGTGTTATACAACACTGAAAACAGGTCAGGTGGAAATGTCCCAGAACATGGAGAAATTAGCTTTAGTCATTACAAAATTCACATGTTCTTTCTTACACCCACCGAAATGAAAGACGATTGATTCACCCCAAATGCAGGTTCCGTTCCTTTTTTCACACAATGGACTTTCCATCTCTTTAGTCAATCAAACCAACTATCAAAGAGAGTCTTCCCTATGTTCTCTCAGCAATCATTAACGTTAAACATGTGATGGGACTTACATGTTCAAGCTTAATGTTACCCAGTCAAACCAACCCCTCATCTAATTACAACTGGATCCAGTCAGCCTCGGGTTTAAACCACCTCGACTACATGTAAACATGCAATGGTTTGTCCAGGCTGTAAAGTTCACAATATTGTGAGTGATGCTGCTTTCTAGTCTACGTGTCTGACATGGAAAGGAGGAGAGATGGGAAGATGAAGAAATGTGAAGCCTGAAGGGGAGGGGGTTCACACTCACACCCACCCATCCACACATGCAGAGAGAGAGAGAGAGAGAGAGAGAGGAGAGAGAGAGAGAGAGAGAGAGAGAGAGAGGTGACTGGTTTTCTTTTTCAATACATTTGAGAGTTGACCTTAACCAGGCGACAGCCCTGTTATGACTCATTGTGGATGGTCTGGCTATATTCCACGATTATCAATACCACGATTGAAAGACAGAGAGGCAGACACCTGCACATATACTATCAGCCACAGAATGTTCCGTGATCGTGTTACCGTTTCAGTGTTGAAATGCTAACAGCATAAGGCGAGAGGAGAGGAGAGGAAGGAGGGAGGGGAGGGAGAGAGAGAGAAGCAGACAGAGAGAGAGAGAGACAGAAAACAGAGACAGAGACACAGAGACGGACAGAGAGAGAGAGAGAGAGAGAGAGAGAGAACGAGCGAGCGAGCGAGAGACAGACAGACAGAAACAGAGAATGAGATACACAGAGACGGACAGAGAGAGAGAGAGAGAGAGAGAGAGAGAGAGAGAGAGAGACAGACAGACAGACAGACAGACAGACAGACAGACAGACAGAGGGAGGGTGCTTGGTTCTCTTCAATCTCTTTTAAGAGTTGACTTTAACACGGTGACAGCACTATTGTGGTTCATCGTGGTCGGCTTGGCTGTAAGTAGCATGAATTGACTTGGAACCGTTGTGTTCCACCTTTTACGTTACTGGCGACAGCATGCACGAATCATACAACTGGGATATGAGAGACTGTAGCAATGAACATTAGGCACACCGTTTTCCTGGCGTGCACACCATGTCCGTGCAGACCTAGTTGATATATACACAGTGTCAGCCTCTTAGGATCTATTTCTAAAAGGTACCCGATGTGCAATTGGATTTTAGTCGTTATCATTACAGAAGTGACGTAATAAGGAAAGTGGTGACCAAACGTGAGGACAGTACCAGCAGAAAATGAGCTTCCACAGTCCTGCTACCTTCACACAAGAAGCTGGAAGTAAACCAGACACAGAAGAAAAGTGAAGAAGCGAGTTGTTGGTAGCCAGACGTCAGGTACTGAATCTGTTCCACTGTGCACACAGTGTCAGTGCCAAGTCATTTACTCTGTGCACATCACTTGCAGCTCTTCACATCTGGTGCCATCTGTATAACAAGGATTCACAGTTCCCCGCATGACCTTGTCTTCCTCTCCCAATTCTTGACTACACACATTAAGTTCTCTTCTCCATGGCTATGGCGTGTAAACCTGATATGATGTACCCTGACAGTATGAACAAACTGTGGCATTGGACAATGTGCCCATCACGTCGACTGTCAACTGTGCACATAGTGCCGGTGCCAACCAACTTACTGTGCGCACACTGGTGAACCTCTAGGATCTTTTCCTACAGGCTTAAAATGTGCAATTTAACAATACGTTTTATTTCTGCCGACATATTGTCTTGTTGATCATGTGAAATACATATATAATGTAGTGATATACATCCTGTGTGTGTTCCGTGCACACATCAGCGCCGACCTATGTTGATTTTTACCGTTCACATACTGATAGAGACTATTCCCCACAAGGTGCGATGTCTGTACAAATCACCTTCGTCATACCTCTAACTCTCTATCCTGAGAGTCGACTTCAACAAGGTGACTTATGACTCGGTGTGGGCGGCCTGGCTATAAGCATCATGAATCGACTTGACTTGATGTGTTCCACCTTTTAAGTTACGGGGCGATGGCATGCATTAATCACTCAGCTGGGATGAAAGTGACTGTAGCAATGGACATTAGGCACACTGTTTTCCTGGCGTGCACATATTGTCAGTGCAGACCTAGTTTATATAGTATGCACAGTTGTGAACCACTTAGGATCTATTCCTAAAAGGTAATCTGTGTGCACTTAGACTTAAGTCGTAATCATTACAGAAGTGACGCAACAAGGAAAGTGGTGACCAAACGTGAGGACAGTACCAGCAGAAAATGGAAAGGAGCTTCCACAGTCCTGCTACCTTCACCCAAGAATCTGTAAACCAGACACAGAAGGAAAGTGAAGACGCGAGCTGTTGGTAGCACCAGACGTCAGGTACTGAACCTGTCCACTGTGCACACAGTGTCAGTGCCAAAGTCATTTACTCTGTGCACACCACTTGCAGCTCTTCACGTCTGGTGCCATCTGTATAACAAGGATTCACAGTTCCCCCATGACCTCTTCTCCCTAATTCTATTACTGCATACATTAAGTGCTCTTCTGCATGGCTAGGGCATGTACACCTGATATGATGTACCCAGAAAACATGAACAAACTGTGTGGCATCGGTCAATGTGCCCATCTCGACTGTCGACTGTGCACATGGAGCCGGTGCCAACCACTTACTGTACGCACACTACTTAACCTCTAGGATCTTCGCCTTCAACGCCTTCCTTGCACTGAACTCTGAAGCAATCAAAGCGAAGGAAATTTTCTTTGTCCTGTTTGTTTCTTGCCTGAAGAAGACCCAAGAGGTCGAAACGTGTAGTGTTTTGTCTTGGTGACTCGTTTGTCCAGTGTTTTTCTCTGGCGGTCCGCTAACATTTAAGAGATTTGTTTATATTTTCGCCTGCAGTCATCTCATTTTGCAACTAGATCCAAAATGTCATTTCATCTCAAGAGTTTTTCCTTTATCTCGGTAAACAACATAAATGTGTGATGCTCTTATATGTTGAACCTCAATGTTACTTCAAGTCCAACCACTCTAGTTAGAACTGGCCACAGGCTAGGGTTTAAACCACCTCAACTACATGTAAGCATCTTGCGCCCATTTTCCTTACGTAAATCAAGTCCTGTTCTTCCTGTAATACAAACTTCGCGCACTATACTCTGAAAATGGATTGTAGCACTGGACACCTTTACACCAGGCACAACACATCGCCGACGAACTTACTGTGTGCACAGTTTACAAATCTGTAGGATCTTTCCCTATAGTTAGGATCCTGTGCAATGAAGCTAAGCATTATAGCCCTCCACCGATACACAGCACGTCACAATCTTGTTGTGGTCATAAAATGTGTATCTCGATTCAACGTTAAATGTTTTGATCAACATGCGTTGTGTAAGTCCTTTTAGGTCTGCCACTCCTCTTATTGTGTAATGTGTCATTCTTGGCGTCTGCAAAGTCATCAAGACACCGATGTATGTATGCCTCGACGTAACTAAAGATAAATCCAGACATACACACGACGACATAAAAGGTCATAGGCTGTCTTACCCCCTGTTCCATACAATTTTGTACCCGACAAATACTCTGGGGTGGGATTACACCTCTGAATTTATCCCTACATTATGAACTCTGTACACAGACGACGTACCTCTAGAACTTCCCCTACAAATACAACTTGGCCCAGACTCGTTCCAATGGGTACCAGTGTGTGTGTGCAGACAATACATCTGTACAATCTATCCTTTCAAGTCCTAACTCAGTACCTGTTACGCTGCTCTAGGTCCTGAATTCCCAGTGCGTAATAAAACCTCAAACTTCCATCTCCTGGTTTGTTCACTGTATACTTTGGAAGGTTAGGATACCAGGAAACGTTACTGGACTCGTGCCATGGGATAAATAGCAGTGCGACAGACCAGTCAGTAGGTGAATGGTTTATGGCATCAGTCATGCACGATGCCTTAGGCTCTGCAGATGTCAGTGCCACACCTCTTACTGTATACACATGTGGTATATAATCAGGGCATCTTCCCCAGCAAGGCTGTCTGTGCAACAACCTTACAATGGTTTCAATACATTTTCCTCGTCAGAAACCCATTTTGCCTTACGTCAATCAAGTCCTGTGCTCTGTGGGATATGAAATTCGCACAGTATACACTGAAAATGGACCGTAGCACTGGACGTTGGGCCACAACATCGTGTCTGTGAACTGTGGCATACACATGCCAGTGCTGACCCCACTTACTGTATGCTCATAAGCCAAACCTCTGGGATATTTTCCTACAGGTGAAATAAAGTGCCAGCAAATGAAGATCTATTTCTTAAACAACACACTGGCATGCAATCATGAGTTTAGAATAGGAAATGCTGAAAAGTATGATATCTGTGGATGAGACGGAGACACGAGAGAGAGAGAGAGAGAGAGAGAGAGAGAGAGAGAGATGGAGAGAGAGCGGGGGGTGGGGGTGGTTTTGTTGAGAAAGGAAAGGAGCGAGAGCGAAAGCAAGAGCAAGAGCAAGAGCAAGAGCGAGAGCAAGAGCCAGAGCCAAAGAGCGAGAGCGACAAGAGAGAAATCCTCTAAATTCCTTCTTGTGTGCATAAAGTGCCTTTTTCGATGGAAGATGAAACTGTATTTACACATTACATTTCATGTGGACTGTAGCACTGAACCTCAGGAACATCATCATGTCTGGAAATGTGTCCATAATGCCAGTGCCGACCAAATTACTATATGCACATATCGAAAACCTCTAGGATCTTTCCCTACAGGTGAGACTCTGTGCAAAGAGCCAAGCATTACACCTCTACCGATACACTGCCCTGTCAATCCTGTCTACATAACGCACCTGATCTACCTTTACTTAGTACAAATTTCACGTGTTCTTTCGTTGGTATCGTCTTTGATTCTTGTACCACTGATTTAGCAGACGTCTGTTCTGACCCAATTTCGGTTTCCATTTCTTTATTGTCCAATGGAATTTCCAGTCACCTTTCAGTCAGCCACAACACCTTTCAAACAGTTTGTCTTTTGGTCATCAGTAATTACTGACATGTAAATATGTGATGCGTCTTGTGTGTTTCAACCTCAACAGTACCTTACCATGTCAAACCAACGCCTCAGTCTACATAGAAACCTTATATAAATGTATCCCGAAAATATGAACTGGGGCTTCACCCATGCGCACGTCATGTGACGTCGACTGTCAACTGCGCGCATGGTGCTGGTGCCGACCATCTCACTGTATGCACATGTTCTAGCCTCTAGAATCTTTTTCCTACCACGGCCCAAATATTATGCAATTAAAGCCATTCCTTTGATTCTGTACCGACATCGTTTTTCCTGTTTGTTCGTGTGAGATACGAAAATAATGCAGTGATGCACATCCTGTTGTGTGTTCTGTGCACACAATCACACCGAGCTAGTTGATTATTCCCCACAAGTGCGTGGTCATACTTGTAGAGCTCTTTACTGAACCCAGTTTGGGGATATTACAGCCCTGACCAGTGCACCACTTTGACATGCAAGGCAATATGACGATTAGAAAACTCACTGTAAATAATGGTCTGTCCTCACAAGAGCAATCCGTAATTCTGGTAGGCTGCAACGGTCTGAAACAACAATCATCCTTATCAACATATTTTTCCGTATTGTTACGGAATTATATAATTCGCATTACTTTTGTGGTTGGCGTAATAGAGGCACACTTTGACAATCAAGACTGTCTCGCATTTCTGATTTTTTTTTGCAAAGTGAGAACGACTGCATGAGGCGGAAATCTAAAGAAATCTCAAAAAATGAGTTTCAAGAACTGTAGTTTTTTCCCAGAGGAATAGAACCTACCTTTTCTAATTTTGGCGAATAACGGAAAATTCAGTTTGTAGTCAGTCTTATCGTAAAGATTTGTTAGGCTAACTAAGGGGAAGCAAGGGCTGCTTGCATTTCGACATGTTTTGGGTCACCAACAATCATGAGCTCGCTACTTTAGGTGGTATTTGGAAAGACTACCTGCTGCTCATATTAACTGGTCTGATCTTCGCAAAAAATGGACGTCAAAACTTACCATATGTGGATACGATATAATTGTGTTGTCCTCTGTATGCAAGAAGCAGTCCTTTTTAGTGACGAAACTTTCAGAACAACGGACAATTTTATGACCATGGACAATAGATTAAAAGGTTTTGGCCTCATATTGTACAGCCTTGTTATGATTTGGGATGACTTTCTTACGCACAGTGGAGAAGGAAGAGATCTTGGTATGTAATCCTTGATGCTACCTTCCAGTATACCGCTAGAATGCTTCTATTTGATGACGGATTTGCACCGACACACACAAAAGCACGCACACTCATGCATTGACACTGACACCATGAAACTGTTGTGATTACTCAAGACAACGTTTACAGAACCGAGTCAAAGACGAAACTGTAGCACTGGACTTGAGGGCACTCATGACGTCCTGTCAAGTGACTCCACCCGAGCGCCGGTGCAAGTTTACTGTCATGCCCACATTGCACACCTCCAGGCCTCTCCCTACAAGTGTAACTACTCGTCCAAAGAAAAAAACACCCGTTGTTCAGAAATCGACAGTCCTGCTGTCCTAATCTTTAAATGAAGTATCCATGCCAAGAGGCAAGAAGGATGGCGAGAGAAGAGAGAGCGAGCGAGAGAGAGGGGGGGGCGGCGAGGGAGAAGCGCGCATGCAAATGTTTGAGTGTCAGGTTAGTGCCCATGCCCATAACTGAAGGAGAGGGGTAAAACGCCATTCATTAAACAACCTATATCATGCAGCTGGTGTAAACAATAACATCCACAATTAAAGAAAACAATATGTTTACAAAACGACTAACGACACAACTAAGATGTGCATTATATAAATACATGCTATGGACGTTTTTTACAGTAGGTAATTTTCTGCCCTGTGTATAAATATGTGCCAGCCTGGAAATATTTTAATTTTCTGATGACATGCGAAGAGAAGCATTTAAAATAACGAAGGTCGTTGTAATGCCTCCTGGTCTTAAGCACAGTATGGCATAGCAGGCTCGTGTTAGAGAGACAGTGACAGAGACCAGAGTGGGGGGCAAAAAGGAGATGGAGGTCAAGGAAGGACAGAAGGAAGGAAGACAGACAATGGAGACGGCAAGAAGGGGAGATGGGGAGGAGGAGAGAGAGGGTGAGAGATGGTGGAGGGGGAATAGACAGAGAGGGACAGAAGAGGCTGAATAGTAACAAAGAAAATGACACCAAGACACAGGCAGGCAGTCCAGACAGTGTGCGCAGAGACGTTTGAGATGAAACTTGATGTATTTCCGTGCTGGGTGCACCTGACCTTCAGAGCTGGTCACAAATGCCGCCATACGCCCTCTGTCCCTTTTCAGGTCTAAAGGCCCCCGTGTGCTGCTTGCAGCATGTGAATAACACATGAATCCCTAGACAGCTGTCCACAGCCCCATTCTGCGACCGACAGCAAGGACACTGAATCTGCACACAACCGCATTGGAGACACAGAGACTGGGTCGCTTTACTGTCCAAGGGCCGTGTGCTATCCCCCATGACAGCGGCCTGCGGGCCCACACTGAAAGTGTGTGTGTGACGAAGGCTACTGCAATGCCCATTGTTCACACTGACCGTGTATTGGTGACGATGTTATGCATGCCCATGTTCACACTGAAAGTGAGTGGACGATGCTAGTGCAACAAAGTTCTGAGACAATGCTGTCCATTTTAAACCGTTCATACTCTTCCTAGCTCGCCATGTCATTAGTGTCGCAACTGCCGTTCAAATCATTTAGCGTGGATTTCCCTCATGCATGGTAGATGTACCATATCATTCCTGTTCCATATTTCAAGAGCAACTAGTTTTCCGCTCCATGCCATATCGCAAAAACCAAGAGAAATCACTGACCAAAATCCACTTCGTTTGCGGATTGACCTATGCAGAAAATTTTAGTTTTCATAGCCCCAAGCGACCACATAGGTTCCAGAACGGTCAAATTCACGGAAAAAGGTCAATCCTGAAACGTTTTAATCATGAAAAAAATTCACGACCTGGCAGTAAAAACTATGGATATCTTTGAGGCCAGAACGATTTCGGACCCCTGTGTTGTAAGCTCAACACATTTCACTCTTGACATTC
>JADBJO010037121.1:5000-10088 GCA_016801955.1 Conus betulinus | reverse complement strand
TCTCGAATCTCCTCTCTCTCTCTCAGGCTCTATCGATCTATTGAACAAAGGCAGTCACATCAACTTCGCGGTCTGATATAACTATTGCTTCGGAGCGAGAGATAGAGAGAGAGACGCGAGAGAAGTAGCAGAAAGAGAGCAGAGTAGAACGAGGAGAGGAGAGACGACGAGAGCGTTTTCTTCCTTTGTTTAAAACACATCGCGAAAGATTGCTTGATCGTCTGCTTGCTGCCACACACACCACCATAACACCACAACACACACAGCTACTCCTTCCCACTAATCAACCCCTCAACCATCCACAACAAATCCCGTCTCCCCACGTCATTCCCTGTAAAGGGCAGTTTTACCTAGGCTCCCAGCACAGGGGAATAAAGCCACCACATCCAGCTAAACCCTCCCCAGATTACGTGCACGTCTATAGTTCAATGGCGGACCCACAAAGCCCCCGCCATTTTCCCAAAACACACCCTCAGACCTCCAAATGGAAAAAAAAAAAAATCGATTTTTGGAACTGCATAGATTGTCAAGGCTGACCCTATTTCCTTCCAGTTAATATCTTTTTATTTCGCCTCTCCCTATCCCTCCCCCGCGCCCCCCCCCCCCCCCCCCCCCCCCAATAATCCCAATCCACCAAAAATACCCATCCACCCTACCTACCACCCCAACCCACCCCACTCTTTCTTCTCGCGTCCTTTTTCTTCTTCTCTTTTCTTTTTCTTCTCTTTCTTCATCGCGCTTTCTTTTGTGCTTTGTTTACCAGAAAGGCTATAGCGGCACCCACGTGTGGATGAGATCCTGCATCGCTGTGAGGAAGGGGAGTCTGCAGACAGCCGTCTCAGCCTTGATAGTACTAGACAGTCTGTTAGCACTTCAGTTACCGAGCCTAGAGAAGCTGTGCTTATCCGGCTCACCGTCAGAGAATCTGGCACCTATATAGCGGCTAATCATGTGGCCGCCGCGCCACAATTACTGCGTGTGTGGTGTGGCGTCGGTCGTGTGTGTCGTGTGTCTTCCTAGTGTGTGTGTCGTGCCCTTCTACTTCCCGAAACACTATACATCCATGTAACAGCGTCATTCCTCTCATTTTGACGAAGTGCTACCGTACAAATTTGGATGCAGGAAGCTTTAATGCTTGACTGATATGTGATCGAAAGTACCACAAAAAACCACCCCTCCCCCCCCCCTCACCACACACATCCCCTCTATTCCCTTGTTGAAGGGGGGGGCGGTGTGGGGGCGGGGGGATTTTCCACAGATCAAATCACAAACATCTTCAAACCTGTCTTTTTCCCTTCATTTAACGCGTCGTTTTCAGGATCGTCTCTATCTCTTAGCACATACCAGCTGGGATGCGCTCCAAAGTGTCGCTATACGTCACGCCTTTGACTTTTTAATCGTCCTGCTTCAGAACTGGGCCCCTGGCTTGTACCTTGATGGCCATTACTCCGGAAATGAGAGACTACCTTCTAGACCAGCATACACATTCTCCAAGAAACTGCTATCTTGGGGGGGGCTCAACTGTGCATGCTTGACTCCGAACACAAGCGACCTTGGCGCATTAATTCTCTCCGGTGTGCGGCAGCTGTAGAAAGAGCCAAAAAAAAAAAAAAAACAAAAAAAGGACAGAGATCGCCTCGGAGGTCCTTGCTTGGCGGCCTGCTACTCCCAGAAGGCGTAACTCGGTGATTGATGATGATGATGATCGATGATGATCTATGCATTGTGTGGCCTGTCCAACGGAAGAACAAATAGAGGCTTTGAGATCCTCCCCATTACCACCTTGCACAGGGATCTCTGATCCTCAGATTCACCCATCACGAAAAAATCTAATACCGGTCGAATACATTCCAGCATCAGACATCTACTCACCGACGTGAAAGACATGATGATTGTGCACTGCGTTTCTTATTCTTTTTTAACAGTAAATTCAATGGTGCTCGCGTGTATTCTGCAAGTGCGGTGTGGGTGTGTGTGTGTTGTGTGCCCTGCTGCTGCGCTGTGCTCGTCGTGTGTCGGGCGACGTGTCTTGCCGTGCGGCGTCCGGCTTGGCGTCGTTCTCTTGCCCCGTGCGTGCGTCGTGCTGTTGTCTAACCCTCTGTGTTTGTGCTCGTGTGTGCGTGTCGCCGTCGTGGTCTCGTGTGTCGTCGTGTGCTGTGTGTGTCGTTTCGTCGTGCTGTGTGCGCGCGTGCGAGTCCCTCTCCGAAATTTTGTAAGTTCCCTCATGCGTGCAGGTGGTGTAAGCGCGCATGGAGTGTGCTGTGGTGGGGTGTGTGTGTTGCTGTCGTGTGTGTGGTGTGTCCGTGCTCGTGCTGCTGTGTGGTGTGTGTGCTCGGTGTGTCGTGCTGCGAGGCCGACCTGGCTCCACCTTCGCAGCGTTTCGTGTGAGTCACGGCGTGCATGTGTGTTTTTTGAGCAGCAGCATCGGCCTGCATGCGCTTCATACTCGGCTTGTGAGGGAGGATAATGCATATTAGTGAGTTTTGTGTGTGTTGCCTGTGTAGTCGTGTGTGGTGGGGGTGGTGTTCTGGTGTGTTCTGTTGTGGTGTGTTAGTTGTGTGTGTGTGGGTGTGTCGTGTGCTGCCGTGTTGTGTCTGTGCTCGGTCCTGCACTACCCGTGTTGTGTGTGTTGGTTGCTGTGTGTGTGTGTGGAGTGGTGCTGTGTGTTCGTGTGTGGGCGTTGTCCCGGTGTGTCTCTTACTGTGTGCTGTGGTGAGTTCGCGCGCGCCTAGGTGTCTCGGTCGAGCTGTGGGGTGGGTGGAATACAGCGCACGTACGTGCGTGATGTGGTGCGGCATGCTGTGTGGGTGTGCTGTGTCGTTTGTGGAGGTAAGAGGGACGCTCGTCTTGCAATGGTGCACAAATTCACTAGTAGCTTTCTGCTCTGACAGGCTGTTGAGTCGAGATTAGACGAGGCGACACAGGAGGATGACATTGAGCGTTGTTCTCACTCTCATGTGAGGAAAACACGTATCCAACCAACATATTGCTAGGAAGACGTCTAGGACAGGCCATCTTAGCACGGCGGCTGAGGTCGGTTAGCGCTCCATTGTTTCAATTCACGTGTGTTGTGTGTGTGTGTGTTGTGTGTGTGGATGATCAGTCATTGTTTGCTCATAAGCGTGAGTTGAGTGTATGTGTGTGAGTACCGTCTCGCTGTAAGTCCGGTTGTGCTGTGTGTGCTGTTCCTGTTGTCGTGTGCTGTGTGTCGATACGCACATCTCTTGCTTCAATCAGCGTGTCGTGGTAGTTGCTGGGACTGTGTGCGTGAGTGCTGTGTCGTGGATGTCCCTGTGTTACATGCGGCGCTGCTGAGTGAGTGAGTGGTGCTCGTGCTGTCGTGTGCCTGTGTGTTAGTGTGTTCGTGGCGTGTTGGTCGTGTGTGTGTGTGGTGCTGGTGTGTTTGTGTGTTGTGTGGTGTGTGGCGTGGTCTTTGTCTTGTGTTTGTGCTGCTCGGCCTGCTCGTTGTTAGTGTGCCGGTTGACCATGTTTCATCCTCATCTCAGCTGTGCGTCGGGAGTTGTGTTGCGTTGCGTGCGTTGCGTGGTGTGTGTCTATGTGTTGCGGTGCGTGCTGTGGTGTGTGTGGGTGTGTCGTGTGCGTGTGGGGTCGGTGCACAAGTTTTCTCACCACACCCAGCGCGCGCTTCTTAGCGTCTGCTTTCTTTCTACAATGCCATGTCTCTAGACCTGACTTTGGTCTACCTTCCAGGACCTCTATCCCCGTCCCTGTTCAACTTATAATAATCCCCCCCCACTCACCCATTTCCTGGCTGAGATTTTTTTAGTTTTTGTCGATTTCTTCTGTCTGTCCCACCGCACTGTGTGTCTCTATCGTCTAGGCTGTTTTTCGGTCTCTCTATCGATATGTATCTGTCTCTGTCTCTGCCCGGTCCTGCCTGCCTGCGCTGTCTGTCGTCCTGGTCTGTCTGTCCTCTGTCCCCTGTCTCTGTCTGTCTGTCCGGTCCTGTCGTCTGTCTGTCCTGTCTGTCTGTCCTCTTTTTCCCCACCTGTCTCTTTCTCTTTGTGTCTCTCTTTGTGTGTGTGTTGTGGTGTTGTTGTGTGTGTGTGTGGGTGTGTGTGTGTGTGGTGTGTGTGTGTGTTTAGAAAGTGTGTGTGGTGTGTGTGTGTGTGTGTGTGTGTGTGTGTGTGTGCGCGCGCGTACGTACGGGCGTGCGTGCGTGCGTGCGTGTGGTGTGTGTGTGTGTGTGTGGTGTGGTGTGTGGGTGTGTGTGTGTGAGAGAGAGAGAGATCGAAGAAAGGCCCCGTCCATCCTACAGCCCCTGGCATGGCGTGCAGAACCAAATCAGATCTTCTCAGAAGAATCATCCGTGACTGTCTCCATTCTCACAGAGTACAGAAAACTGTTTCCAAAACCTATGGCTTTTCATACACTTCATTGTAGTAACCCTCACGTTGTATGTTCTCTCTACATCTGCGCCTCTGCCTTGTGTCAAAGTCAGTCCTATCAGCATTCCATGGGGTCACTGAACAGACACAGTGATGTCCTCCAGACAAAGGCAATTCCTCACTCAGCTAGCTGTCCAACCAAAGCCATAATTGTTGTCGGTAGGGGGCTTTGTCCGTGGTCCTCCTGAGTACTTTCGACCAGAACCCGAACAACGGAGAACTCCCCAAATGATTCTGGAACAGTGCAGTGCAGTCTGTTTGTAGTTGGGAAGGTTTATGACGGTTCCCTCTGAGCTGCATGGTATAGGTGGACAGAGCTGGATGGGATGGTTTGGGGAACTCCGAAAAAGAAACAGAATAAGGATACTGTTGTTGACTGGACATGGAAAACAGCACATGATGATAGGGATGATGATGATGATGATGATGATGATGATGGTGGTGTGTGGTGGTGGTGGTGTTGGGTGGTGGTGGTAATGACGATAATGATGGTGACGATGATGATGACCATTAGGATCAAGATGATTGTGATGATGTTCTCGATCATGATTACGGTCAACGAAAAAAATGTAGAAGTTGAAGAGGAACGACAAAGGAGAAAAAAAGCGAAGGTGGGAAGACGAGGGAGAGAAAGAAGAACGAAGGAAAGAAAGAAAGAAAAAGAAAGGAAAGAAAGGAA
>JADBJO010037120.1:0-2500 GCA_016801955.1 Conus betulinus | reverse complement strand
ACAGGTAAAAGCTTGGAAATTTATATTCAAACCCCAGACAGCTAAGTATGGGTCTGCCTCAGGGATCGGTTATTTCTCCAATTTTGTTTAACATCCTTTTAGCTGATCTTCCGAAAGACTTGTCCAAAGATACCACTTTAGCTCAATTTGCTGATGATATTTGTTTGTTGATGAAGGTGTCAATGAAACGTAAAACTCCAGTCAGGGCTTTGAACTATACAAAGAAAGTTTATCAACATGAACTTAATAAAATCAACAACTTTATGATAGAAAATGAACTAACATTATCATTGGAAAAAAAAAAAAAAAAATCATGCTGTTTAATTCAGGCTATGACCTTAATAAATTACCTGAATTCATGATTAATGGTGCAGTCATAAAATATACACAAATTGTCAAATTTCTTGGCGTCTACCTCACTTCAAAACTTTTGTGGATTACCACATCGACTGCATAACAAACAAGGCTAGAAAAAGTCTTAACTTTTTGAAGATAATAAGCAAACAGCACTGGGGACAGGACACAAAGGCACTAATATCTCTCGCTACGTCCCTTGTACGTTCTCGTCTTACAAATGGCCAGGAGGTTTTTTTCAGCGCTCCAGCACACTTGTTAAAGAAACTGCAGAGCATAGATTCCAAAGCTTACAAACTTGCTCTGGGTGTACCAATACACGCGTCAATTTTCGGAACTTACACAGAAGCAGGTATTCTACCTCTCGATGAACAAAGAAAAGCCTCAGCTGCGAAATTTTTATCCTTAAAACTTCTGCTTATGAAACATTTTCACAAAAAGAAACAAATCTTAATTCAGAAACCGACTTTGCAAAAAGAGTTAGAACAATACAGTCACTGAAGTCCAGTAACACATTTGCCTCAGATATTATCTGTAATACAGAGCTGAACGGGAAAAATGTTGCAATTAAGCCTTCTTTTTCTCCACTTCCAGAATGGGAACAAAATCAACCAATATTTGACATTGATCACACAGATTTATCCAAAAACCATTCCCCTAACCTATTAAGATGTTTAGTTGATTCCCACTTGGAAAGTAAATATACAGACCATCTAAAGATATACACCGATGGATCAGTTCTTGATGATGGAAATACTGGTGCAGCTTTTGTAATACCCTCATTAAAAAACAGAAAAACGATACTACATTGGTAAACATTATTCCATTTTTACTGCTGAACTTGTAGCCATACTTATGGCATTAAATGACATTGTAGATCTTTCGACGGATACATGCAAAATCTTATTCTGTGTGGACTCAAAGTCTGTTTTACAAGCCATTAAATCCCGAGGCATAAAAAAAATGACTAGAAATGACTATTGAAATAAAAACATGTTATTCATGAGTTGTCTCTAAAGGGTACCGGGCGGACCAGTGTTTGAACTTATATGTTTTAATAGGCTGTTCGTCACAGAGGTTGACAGCAGCTTGCACATAGTATGTGGAGTGCAGAGGAGAGGGGGGTTGCTCCTCTGTCACATTCAGTTGTGCACCGCCCGTGTGGATCATGCATCCCCTCAGTAAACCCTCACATAGGTGTAGTGTGAGAGGGAAAGAGTTAGACCTGGATGAAGGGTGTGTGTGTGTGTGTGTGTGTGTGTGTGCTGTCATTTTAATAACTGTGCAGGGAAGTGTCTTGCACGTGTTCTGTGCGTAGAGTGTGTTGTTAATGCTTAGCGTGGGTTGAATGTGAGTATGTGTTTTATGTAGGGTGGAGGAGAACCTTCTTCGCTATGCCAGGGTTCGGCGCTCTCATTCTTTTTGCTTTTGCTTTTCCGGTAAGAGGCCACGTCCTCCGTTGGTAGCCATATTTGCTTTTCCACTTCGTCGTGGAGAGTTGCGGAACCGGGCCGGAACCCTTCGCTGGGCGGAAGGCAGTCCGCTGAACTTGGGAAGGATCTCAATCCTTGGGCTACCAACAACATTCTTCCGAGTCGTCCCAGACTCTCACTTCCTTCATTGGGGGTGGCGCATCTACTGGTGGGGCTTTGGGCTCTTCGCTGAGTGAAGCTTGCCAGTAGCTCTCTCTTTTGTCTCTTCACCCGCCGTTCTGGTAAATATATATATGTATAAATATGGTGGTGTATTCTCGTTGGGTTGGAGAGCTTGTACGCCAAAATGGGATTGGTATTTATTCGGTCAATACGTATTAAGTGGCATTGAGGTCGTTTATTTTAAGTTGGATGTTTAGTAATGGCTCTGTTTGGGGAGCTACTTGTAGACTTGACATATATATCTAGTTCTGTCTTGAAGTCGGTCATATTTGGATAAATGTTGGAGTCGGGATATTCCGGAAGCGATACTTCAAGGATTGAAGCAAATTGTTTATTTTATTTTTTTTTATTTTTTTTAAAAAATCAAGTCGGGTCCGGAACGGAACGAGTTGCCGCCGACTAACATTCAGTCGACTAGCGGAGATTTCCGATGTGGCGCTCTCGCCATAGGTCCCGCTCCCTGTCTTGTTTGTTTGTCTCTGTCATTTTTT
>JADBJO010037119.1:2500-5000 GCA_016801955.1 Conus betulinus | reverse complement strand
GGCGCGAAGAATATGTCCGTCATTATGGTCTGAAAATCATTTGTGTTCTGTTTCGATATCCGCCCTTACCCCCTCCCCGTTACACAATGGGTCGAAAAACCTGACACTGATCATTCGTATTCTCTCTCTCTCTCTCTCTCTCTCTCTCTCTCTCTCTCTCTCTCTCTCTCTCTCTCTCTCTCTCCACGCACCATCCCCTTCCTCTCGCTCCCCCCCTCCGTCCCTCTCTCTCTCTCTCTCTCTCAGATGGAGCCCAGAACACAGTGTCTGACGCACGAGGTCTGTGGTAACACCACTCAGTGTTTCACCCAGAAACCCCATTCCTGGAATCGCCACCGGAGTTGGTGACACCATCACCCAGACATGTAGTCTGCAAGATAGCTGCTGTTACAACGGCCACCATCGCTGCACCGCAAGATAATAATGAAGCCGTTACCACCACGCTCATTGGCTAAGGGCTGCGCCGCAAGCGAGATAATGTTACGTTACGTACGTCATGCGTATTCGTGTTACAACACTGGCCGACAGAGCGATGGAAAAGAACAGTTACAGACAGACGCTTGTAAATGTTGGTGATAATGGTAGTGGTTGTGGAGATATATTTGTGATTCTTGTTAGTATGTTTTTTTTTTTGTTTTTTTTTTTTTTGTTTTTTTTTTTTTTTTTTTTTTTTGCTGTTGGCAGTGCAATAAAGGACACATAACAGCTCATTTTCTTTGGTCTAAAAGTCAGTTTCACTTTGTTTCCCTGTTCACATTATATGTCAGTTTTAATGTTGTAGTTGTTGTTTGGCGTCGAGGTACTGATGGAGACTGTACACATTGTTTATCAAGGACGCTAGTTGTCTGTTCTGCGATGATATCTATTCACCTGCATGGCTTTTTACGCTTTTTAAAGATTTCTGCAAGTCGAACAAATTATAAACGATATTTTCAAAAAAAAAATAGCTTTCATGTCAACATACAAAACATCACACTTTAACTAAACAAAAAGTAAACAGCTGTGTGTAATTACAAAACAAAGGATATAGACCTTTCATGCATTTTCTTTTTCTTTTTTTTTTTTTTTTTTTTTTTTTTGTAATTCAGATGTTTTCAATTAGTCTGGGTTTTTTTTTTTCTTCTTTTTTAATTTGGGACGAACGAAAAAAAAAATAAACGGAATGCCGTGAGCTCCTAGTACGACTTAGCTACATCCGCTTTTAGAACGGCAATAGGTTATCTCCCGTGTTGTCTACTGGGATGTCGATATATCACTATTGTCTTTCAGGTTCGCTTCTTCGCTCATCGGATGGGATTTCCCCCTCCAACCCCCCCCCCCCCCCCCTTCCCCTTAACCCGCCGTCCATCCTCCCCCCCTCCTCTGCCCCCGCCCGCCCAGTGTGGTAAGAGCCCTGGAAACTTCCATGTGGCCGTATGGGGCCTCAGTGATAACACTGGACGTGGCACTAACCGGCAGAGGTATTGTGAAATGTCATGGATGTGGAGCATGTTGTAAGCTGTCAGCTAATTGTTGCTCTGAATGCCCATCTTGGTTTTCTATCGTTTATGGTAGAGAGAGAGAGAGAGAGAGAGAGGGAGAGAGAGAGAGAGAGAGAGAGAGAGAGAGAGAGAGAGAGAGAGAGAGTGTGTGTGTGTGTGTGTGTGTGTGTGTGTGTGTGTGTGTGTGTGTGTGTGTGTGTGCGCGCGCATGTGGTACAGAGGACGTTGAGGTCTCGAAGCATCATTATCATCATATCATGAATTCTATGATGATGATGATGACGACAATGATGATGATGATGATGATGATGATGATGATGATGATGATGATGATCGTTGTTGCTGGTGTTGTTCATGTTATCATTGTTGTCGTGATCTCCGCGTGCCAGGGGTCATATTTTCAATCCCTGTCTGTTGGTCGGTCTGTCTGTCTGCCTGTCTTTGACTAAGGTAACGCAATGACGATGATTGGGGTAATAATAAAGGGGGAGGGGGGGGGGGGGGGGGGTGAGGAAAGGGGGGGGGGATGAGGAGGAAAAATACCACAGGAATAGGGTGAGTATAATGAGGAAAAGGAAGGCGGTAATGACGATGATGATGAAGAGGAGGAGTAGAGGAGGAGAATGAGGAGGAGGAGAAGGAAGAGGAGTTTTAGGCGGACAGGAGGAGGAAGAGGAGAAGGAAGAGGAAGAGGAGGAGGAAGAAAAAGAAAGGAGGAGAAAGACGATGAGGAGGAGGAGGAGAGGTGCAGTGCAGGAGGGGAAGGAGGAAGAGGAGGAGGAGAAGGAGGATGGTTACAATGAGGAGGAGGAGGAGACGAGGATGGTTAGAATAACGATGATGAGAAAGAGGAGGAGGAGGATGGTAATAATGATGGCATTGGTGATGACGACGACGATGACAACGACAGCGACGACGACGATAAATGATGATGATGATGATGATGATGATGACGACGATGACTACGATGACGACGACGATGATGACGACGACGACGACGACGATGATGATGATGATGA
>JADBJO010037118.1:0-10093 GCA_016801955.1 Conus betulinus | reverse complement strand
GAAACCGAAAATGTCATTTTCTTAAAGGTAGGCATGGAACTGCATTTGTCCATAACAGATGTGCTGTTAGAGCTATATGAAAAGAAACATTGTATGTGCATCAACAAAACTTTGCTAGTGGGTAAAATGGCAAAGTCATCGATTCCATATTAAGTGTTTTTGAGTAAGAAGCACAGTTCACACACACACACACACACACACACACACACACACACACACACACACACACACACAGAGAGAGAGAGAGAGAGAGAGAGAGAGAGGAGAGAGGAGGAGAGAGAGAGAGAGAGAGATTCCTGCGCCAACATGGCGGATTAGTCTGAGGACCTTGCAGAACTTGCAGAAGAGTAAAGAAAATTCCTCACTTATGACGAAATCAAAAACTTCATCGACACGGAGGAAGCCGAGAAAGTTGCCTAAATCGACGAACGTCGAAACAATAGACACAGAAAGTGCCGGCAGTGAGCAAAATCCAGTTTTGGAGAACATCCATCAGACAGATGGAGAAATGGCCGAAAGTCTGAAAAATTCACCCGTTGACCACCATCTACCTGAGATTTCAGAACACGCTCAACGACCCTGTTTTTGTGAACAAGCCCTTTCTGAGATCAAGGGGCTGAAGGACGTCATTCAGAAAATGAGTGAAAAAATCTGCAGTTTAGAAGAGAGCTTACGGAAGACACTACACTACTACATCAGCGACGCGAGAGACCACCATCGAGGCACGGCAAGGAGAGAGGAACAAACCACTTACCATCTGTTCAGCCACCCAGACCAGCTCCTCCGAGGCAACGGTGAGTGTTACGCACTATCATCTTCACTCGCTTACCCATCATACGCCACTTGCTTGAAACCTCCTTCAAAAAAGGCAAAAACATCGCCAGCAAGATCAGGGGAAGCAATCAGAAACGATTCTGGAGCTACATTAAATCCTTAAGACGCGACAGTATAGGGAGGGGTGTCTCCATTACGAGTTCACGGAAGACTACATGCATCCCCGAAAGATAAGGCCAACATCCTGAACCATCAATATGAGTCAGTCTTCACAAGAGAAAATGAGAGCAACATTCCAGTTCCATCAGGAACGCCTCCCCTGCAATGG
Source organism: Conus betulinus (assembly GCA_016801955.1). Taxonomy (NCBI): domain Eukaryota; kingdom Metazoa; phylum Mollusca; class Gastropoda; order Neogastropoda; family Conidae; genus Conus; species Conus betulinus. The sequence goes on along the minus strand of JADBJO010037118.1, from coordinate 8,991 downwards.
CCAAGATCACAATCGATGAGAAAGGGTACGCAAGTTGCTGAAGAACATCAACCCACATAAAGCGGCGGGGACCAGATGAAATCCCAGCAATGGTGCTGAAAGATTGTGCAAACGAGATCGCGCCCTTGCTTTCTGCACTTTTTACAAAGTCCCTGGCAGATGGATGTGTCCCAGATGACTGGAAAAAGGGCGAACGTAACGGCAGTGTTCAAAAAGGGTAACCGAAAATTCAGCTGCCAACTACAGACCGGTATCCCTCACCAGTATCTGTTGTAAGATGCTAGAACACATCATAGCAAGCAACATCATGCGCCATCTGAACCAACACGACATTCTCGTAGATTCCCAACATGGGGTCAGAGCTAGGAGTTGTGAAACCCAACTGCTGCTGACACTATTCCACGACGTCGCCAAGAACCAAGATAGTAAATGACAGACAGATATGATCATTCTGGACTTCTCTAAGGCCTTTGACAAGGTCCCTCACAAACGCCTCCTCCGTAAGCTGGACCATTATGGTATACGAGATCGACGTTGGACTGGATCAAGGCCTTTCTTTCTGACCGCTCGCATTGTCGTAGTCGACAATGAAAGATCAGAGCCAGCACCTGTCATCAGTGAAGTCCCACAGGGGACAGTTCTAGCGCCGATTCTATTTCTGATCTTCATCAACGACATGCCTCAGAACATCAAGGCCAACATCAGACTATTCGCTGATGACTGCACAGTCTATTCCACCATTAAATCCAACCAAGACTGCAAGGCGCTCCAAGAAGATCTCAACTTACTGAATGATTGAGAACAACGATGGGGGATGGAATTTCACCCCGAAAAGTGTAATGTCCTTACTTGGTCAACATCATGAAACCCAATTAACTTCAACTACAAATTTAAAGGACATACCCTGGACCATGTCGACAGCTCGATATACCTTGGCGTCGACATAAGAAGTGACCACAACTGGAAGGACCACCTTACAAGAGTCACTAACAAGGCCAACAGCATGGTAGGCTTCCTGAAAAGAAACCTGAAGATCTCCAATAAAGCCACCAAAACCAGTGCTTACCTAACACTGGTACGCCCTCACCTGGAGTATTGCTCATCAGTGTGGAGTCCGTACAAAGCAGGCCAGAAGAAAAAGATCGAAATGGTGCAAAGAAGAGCAGCCCGATATGTATGCAACCAATATGATTGGACCAGCAGCGTAACAGCCATGCTGCAAGATCTGGAATGGGGAACCCCTTGAAGCACGAAGAAACAGGCAGAGGCAGAGGCTAACTTCATGTGCAAGATCGTCAATGGCACTGTGGACATATCTCCTGACAAATTCCTCAAGAAAGGACCTGCCAAAACCAGATCAAACCACAAACACAAATTCGCTCATCTCGGCACTTCCTCTGACCCATACAAGTACAGCTTTTCCCCATCAACCACCCCAGCCTGGAACTCCCTGCCTGCAACAGCAGCAGAGGCCCCCTCCTTGGTATCATTCAAGAGGGAGCTGAACAAAATCCCAGCCTAGATCCCTATCCCAATTAGCCGAACGTTAAATGATGGGCAGGGTTGTGCCGGTCCAGGTCACGACCTGGGGGTCGCTACGACTACCGGGTAAGCCTCCCAAGATACTAATAGGCTAGTTGAGTCCCCCCCCCCTCCCTCCCCCCCCCTTTTTTTTTTTTTTTTTTTTTTTTTCCTGCCTGCCGCAACACGCTGCCCCGGAGCTGAACTCAGGGATATGCCGTTGGGGTACTAAGGCGACTTTACAGCTCTTTAGCTATCTTTTTGTTGTCAATATTAGAGCTTTGTTTATTTTCATCTTACGCCTCTGTGCACACAGGTCAATGTCAACTATGACGGCTGACCTACAGACGTTGATTCTTTTGTACACGATGACGTAAACACTCGTTCTTCCAAAACCTGTCCTCGCGTTCTCCTTCATGACTATCATGAACAAAGTGGACGGCAATCGTCTGGGACTTCCATATGGGCTACAGATGGCCACACGAAATGTGTACACCGTTGACAACTGCAAGGCCCCCCTCCCACCCCCCCACCCCCCCCCCCCCCCCTCCCCCACACACATGTGGGGGGATGAGGGAAGGGAAGAAGAGAGGGTGCGAGTGTGTATTCATTTGAATGAAAAGTATACTATGCAGCCAGTATAGCAGAATGAAAGTGTCAGTGCACCACACATAAGTACATGAAACAACCCAGACGCATTGTATTTAACCCCAAAATATTAAGGTCAGCAAGCGAATGTCCATCTGTTAAAAAACACACAGACAACGCATGGTGAGTATGTCAGTTTCAGAAAAACAAAATGAAAGTGAGAAAAAATAGGAGGATGGAGACCCCACTGTCGGGGGAAAAAAAAGAAAGAAAAAAAAATCAAAAAGTTGGAAAAGGCTTGGAGGTTGGAGGACAAAATAAAATGTTAAGTAAGTGAAAGGAAGTTTCTGGTATGCGCGAAAAGCTATGTTTTTAAACAGGTAAGAAAGAAATCGGGTTTAGGTAATCACTGGTGATTTCAGTTCCAACGAGTCCCGATGGTAAGTGTAGTACACTCATGCGCAGTGATACACTTCTGCCCTGATATAGGAACGCCGGTGTGAAGTTTCGTTGCTGTCTGTTCTGAAAAGTAAACTTTTTTGATATTTGGTCTTTTCTTACTCCCCGTCTGTTCCAATGAGCACTTTAGTTATTGGATTTATTGAGACTCAATGTTCTCTCCTAGTATTTTGTATTTGAATCTTGAAATTTTTTTAAAACTTAATTATTACCCGACTGAACGTTAATTTTTTTTTGCCCTCGTAGATGAAAACTTCCATTCAGTAATTTATGACAGATTAGCAGTTTCATTATCTGTTCGTTTTGTTGTTCTCTACCTTGTAAACAGGTGTCATTACTTACATATTCTCACCGTTTTGTCATGATAAATGCCTTTGAGATGAGTTATTTTGAAGTTTGTCCTTATAACTTAACGTCTTTAGGGGTCTGATTCAGTATCATCGTCTGCCCCATAAACAGTCGTTAGATTATGCGATGTATTCTTACTTTGTACTGAATTGGATGAACACTTTTAATAACTAATTTATTTGATTTACCCCCAGTTATCTGCCCTGTCAAAGTCTTCTGTTTTCCGATTTATTGTTTTATCTCTTCTGTCCTTATGAATGTTCACTTTCATAGTATGATTCATTGTTACTTAACAACCCCCCGCTCCCCCTCCCCCCTCCCCCCCCCCCCCCCCCCCCCCACCCCCCACTGATTCACGCCTTTGTTTTGTGATTTATCTTTACTTTTTGCCTTGATATGTAAAGCCCTTTGTTGGTTAATTCATTTGAAGTAATACAATGAAAGTACCTTTTTTTAATCTGATTTAAAATATTACTGTCATCATACGTAAACGCCTTTATTATCTGACTTACTGTCTTTCCTATAAATCAAAAGGGTCATAATCTCATTTATTTTTGGTAACAAAGTGAGGTGACTCAGGCAGAAATTCAAAGAATTACAAGACAAAACACGACGCGTTTCGATCTCGTAGGTCTTCTTCAGGCAAGAGAAACAACACTGAAGACAACGAAAATGAAGAACGAGCAATCACTTATCATCTCATATTCGGCGCAAAAAAGGGCGGTGAATCTGAGAAGATAAGTGACTGCTCGTTCTCTTCATTTCCGTTGTCCTGAGTGCTGTTCATCTTGCCTGAGGAAGACCAAAGGCGGCGAATCGCGTCGTGATTTGTCTTTCAATTTGTTGTCCATGTTAATTGGCGGAGTTAGTTCAAATATCTTTTAGAATCTATTTATTCTTACCTTTTACCCTAATGAGGAAAGGCCTTTACTGTCTTTACTTCTTTGTACTTTTCGCCCAGATAAATATACGCCATCATCGTCCGGATTCTTGTTACTTCCTGCCATGATGAATCAATCCTTCGAAATCTGACAGCTTATCATTTTTCTTCCCGGAACTCGTTTTCTGCCCTGATATGCAAGTATCTTTTATTATCTGATCTGCTTTTTGCAGTCTAGGCCGTCATTATCAGATTATTCTTCTCATTATTGGTATTAAACGCCATCATCGTCTGGTGTGTTCTTACCTCATTTCGTTATCGCCATTGCTGATATCATCTTTCTTGTTGTGTATATCACGTGGTTTCGCTTTGGGTTATGATAAAACAGAGGGAAAAAAAATTAGCAAGGACAGACTAGAGGACAGCGTACTACCTAAAGTGTGTAAACTTAAGTTTTTTAAGCCTTGACATTTCTCTCTCTCTCTCTCTCTCTCTCTCTCTCTCTCTCTCTCTGTGTGTGTGTGTGTGTGTGTGTGGTGTGTGTGTGTGTGTGTGTGTGTGTGTGTGTGTGTGTGTGTGTGCTGCAGACGGAGAAAGTATTGGATCGGACGTTTTTGGCCCCATCGAGTTAACTCCCGGTATCAACTGCACTGGTAAGTAGGATCGAAGTGTGTGTGTGTATGTGTGTGTGTGTGTGTGTGTGTGTGTGTGTGTGTGTGTGTGTGTGTGTGTGTGTGTGTGTGTGTGTGTGTGTGTGTGTGTATGTATTCGTGCACATGCGCGCTTACGAGCGTATGCATGTAGGAAGGCGAGAGACCGGCGTGTGTATGTGTGTGTAGGGGAGGTGGGGTAGGATGAAGTGTGTGTATGCATTCAGGCGTGTCTGCATGTATGACGCGCACGCGGTCGTGTGTGTGTGTGTGTGTGTGTGTGTGTGTGTGTGTGTGTGTGTGTGTGTGTGTGTAATAATCATTAAAATTGTAACTCATTTATTATATTTTAAGGATTTCTGCCTGTGCATTGTATAAAGAAAAGAGAAGTTAGTGTGTATTAAGGATTTAATGGGCTTTTTTTTTCAATCAAAAGGATGATATTGAGGAAATCATGCTTTTTGAAAATCTTTTTGAATGTGATTGCTTTCATTACATTTTCAAAAACTGGCGCCTGTATTATGTTCTCTCTCTCTCTCTCTCTCTCTTCTCTCTCTCTCTCTCTCTCTCTCTCTCTCTCTCTCTCTCTCTCTCTCTCTCACACACAAAAGATAATCTGTAATATGGGTTTAATGTTCCTTTTTGTTCACACCGAACGCTAATTTTTTGCGGAAACCATGTTCTATTTTCTTTTCGGAATCTTGCTTTTCTAAGAGTATTTTAGTTTCTTTTCTTTCTTAATTGTCATCCCAACATTACAGGGCCGTACAGCAAACAAGAGGACGTGTCTACGGCATTTGAAGGAATGAAATGGCGACCTCCGTTACTGAAGTTCATTCTGTTTTTTTTTTTTTTTTTTTTTTTTTTTTTTTGCTGTCCCAACCTCTGTGCCACCTCAGAGGCATTGCACCCACGCCGTTCATTCCGACACCCCGTCCACAGCCACATCTCGGTCGGCCCCGCCGTAGCCCCGGCACCGGCAATCCACAGGGAGCAGTCAATGTCAAGTCGTCAAGAGGCAAGCAACCGGAGGAGACACTGCACTGCTGCCGAGTCACTTCGATGGTGTTCAGTGGCGCCTGTTCTGATCTAACATACGCAGGACACCACCTACTAAGCCCCCTACTGACGACAATAATTGCTTAGTCGCGGAGCCGGCGTGAGTGAGCTCTCCCTCCGAGGGCGCCACCACGTCCGTCCAACGAAGCCCCCATGGACTCGCTGATACCGGTGACACCGACGGAACCAAACCAAAGCCACAGACGTGGAGATGACATCAAAATTGAGGTCACCATGAGAGCAGGGCATGAAGGGCCACAGACTTTGAGACATTTTTTTTTATGCTGATCGATGAGAATGAGGATGATTAAGATGATGCTACGGATTTCCATTTCGGTCTGAGACTACATGACACGGCTGTACTCTACGCTTCCTTTCATAATATATCCTGGCGTCAACCAGGCCCGAGAGATACAGGCACCTGCAGTGTTGGTCAGGAAATTTTAGCAACACTCTCAGAAACGCATCCATTAAGTGGATGAAACTCGACTGTGTGGTCCCAGTCTTCCCAACTGAGTCCGCAGCAAACTCAACTCTGGGTAGGAGCCGGTCGGGGCAGAAAAACCCACATGCCTCTGATGGGATTCGACCCACGACCTCCCAGCCGGGAGTCCGCGACGCTAACCACTTCGTCACGGCAGCTGGTGTTCATCTTCTGTATTTACCCGACCCACTCTAGTGTCAGTGTAAGGTTCATCAAGGAGGTATCACTGTGTTCAGACCAGTCGGTGTACACGAGACCACATCTGCTAAGCTAACAGACCATCGTGTGCATGGTATACAGCGGGATGGCTCAATGAACCAATAATCAAAAGAAAATTTGAAGAGAGGGTCAAGAACAAAGTTTGGCGGATATCTCACCTGCACATCGCCCAACGCCTTCATGTGTCTTCCGTCAACCTCGAGTAATGTGGAGTTAAAGTTCAGTGAATGCACAGGTCTTAGTTCACCGTGATGCATTACTGAAACTTACAGACTCAGTGCGCTTTATGTCCCGTACTGCTGCCTTAAAATATCACGTGGACCTAGCTGTGCAGCGCGCGATTTTAACCAGTGCTCTTTCTTTTTGTCTGCCATGCCGTGATTTTCGAATGTGCAGTTCTCCAGTAGACAAAGAGTGCAAAAGTATGCATGAGACGATTGTTAACTGTAGTTGCTGTGCAGCATACGAGACTCCTGTGTATGTTTAGACCAGTTAGTTTTTAGATATTCATACGATAACTTTAAACGATGGCTTTTTTTTTTTTGAATGTTTGTATATATGTTTTTTCGTTATTAGTCTCAGTGATTGTAGAGAGCAGTGTACGAAATACTTCTTGTGGATATGGTGCTTTCAAATTTGTCCCCAGTCACTGCAGTTATCATGTGTGCCTAGGAATGTGTCCTTTATTGAGGTAATATTTTGGTATGGTCCTACATGGATGTATCCTTTAATGTAATTGTGATCCTTTCCTATAAACATACCACAATGGTAAGGTTGTTATACGTTCCTATAAACTTGTCGGTCAGTGTCACAGTTCCCATTGCATGAAAACCTGAAACACTGGGCTCAGAGATGTGTTCAACCACCAAATGTTCTGTTGGCAATGATGATCACGGCAAAATTTAAAAGTCATAAGAGCGTGCCAGTTCACAAGCCGTCTGTAACCCATTCTTCGTGAAAAAGTAATGCCTACCTGCCTGTTGTTTCACACCTCTAAACAACAATAATCTTACTTCTTTCTTATTGGGGGGACGGGGGGGGGGGGGGGGGGGGGGGGGGGGGGGAGGGGGGGGGGGGGGGGGAGGGGGGGGGGAGGGGGAGGGGTAATCAAACGTGACCTGGCCGCGCGGACGGCGTGAGTGACCGTTCCGCTCCTGAGAGAGTCTGATGTTCTGTTGTTTCGGCAACTCGATTGCGCTGTTTTCTTGAAAGGAACTTCGAGCTGATCTCGTACCACACAATACAAACAAGGACAAACTGTTACTGAGCGAGAGAGAGAGAGAGAGAGAGAGAGGGGGGGGGGGACGTACTGGGTGGGTGGTCAATGCTAACCCAATGCTCTGTTTAGTGCTGCACCCCTCTCCTCCGCTCACCGTCTTCTGCAAGGACCTTGTTGTTGTAATGCCACATGGGTGTAGAAGGTCGGAGAATATGATGCTAAACACACACACACACACACACACGCGCGCGCGCGCGCGCGCGCGCGCGGGCGCGCGCGCGCACGCATGCGCATGCGCGCGCACGTACATACAAAATATTGAATAGGAAGAAAGTACGGAGAGCTTGACACAATGTCTTCATAAAAGAAATGCCTCTTAGACAAACGGTCCGACTCTGAACTCCTACACTCTAAGGGGGCCGGACCTCATCCAAGTTATGACTCCTATATATGCCCTTCTGCCATTCAGAAATATTTCGTGGATGGTTTGGCGTCTCAAGGCAGGGATTTTTTTTTTTTTTTAACGGATGTTTTTGCCGCCTAGCCATCGGACACCCAGTCCTGTTGGTTTTTGCCGAACTGCCCTCAAAGTTCCCGTGGCGCCCGCCTCTTTCCTCAGCTTCAGTATCACCGCGATTCTCTTTGCTCCCCATATTGCCTTCGTCAGTCGCTTCAGGTCCGTTGATCCCAGTCCTTGTCGGTTGGTTTGTGTGTGCACCGTCAGTTCCCTGGAGTTTTTCTTTTGCTGCTTCCACTGTGTTCTGAACTTTCCATCATTTTCTGGAGTTGAGACTGGATTGAATTCACCATCGTTCTGCCGATGTACACGCCAAAGCAGCTGCGAGAAACCTAACGCTGTGGTTTGTGACCCTCCTTCCCCTGAGGTTGTTCATATACGCACAAGTTTAGCTTAGAGTATCAGACAGAAGCGACACTTAGAAGCTTGATTCAGAGGCACGGATTGGATCTTACTAATTCCACAGAAAAGTGGTCTTATCCCCCAGGGTATATCTCACCCATTCAGTTAGTACTCAGAAAGCGGGTTCATCGACGTATAGTTGGATTGTTGAAACTGTAGTTGTATATGTAATCATCCGTCGGCATTGAGATCATGTTGCAGCAACAGGATCATGTAGGACCCCGAAACCTGAATAATTCTTGAGGTCACGTTCTTGATATTGAATTTTTTTTCTGATTTGGTTATGCCATCGCAAGAGCCCCCGTTTTGCATCTCCACGAGAGGGTCAGGAGTGTTTTAAACTCTCGCCAGAATGTCTGACGTGTCCATTTCCGGTTACCACAATGGATGGAGCACGGCATTGTTTGCTGTGTATCTTATCAAACCTTGTCCACCCGGGAGACGTGTAAAAGTTTGTTGTAAGATTTAACCAGCTAGTGTAGTCCGGCATCAGATTTCGCTCGTAGAACATGGTTCATTCTTCATTTCTTTCTTTCTTTCTTCTTCTCTTTTAGAAAAAAAAACAACATTTGATGTCCCAATCTCGTGTGTACTATGTTAGCCAGAACCATGTTCCATAATTGCTTTTCTTCCGTGCATTAATAT
>JADBJO010037117.1:0-10093 GCA_016801955.1 Conus betulinus | reverse complement strand
ATAGGTCCACAGTGACACCTCCCTTTCGCGAGATGCAAAACTGGTGAAGTAGATGTGTTTTTTGAAGGAGGATTCACATGGTTTTCATCCGTTGCATGATAAGGAGGATCGTAAGGCTGCCAAGAGTTCCCATGAACAAGAATGAAAATGTGACAGGTTTATACAAAGAGAATCCGAATTCACCAAATGTTTTGATGAATAAAGTGCTTATCTGTGTCTGTGGACATGTCTTTTGCGTAGAGTCATCCAGCTGTCAGAAATGAAAATGCGATAATAAAAACTATTGATAAAATCAATGACGAAAACCATGATATAATTAAATATATAAGAGGTCCGACGCTCAACCACCGAGCTAAACTAGCACCAAGATTTTGGAGAATATTTGATGGTGATTTTATTTACGTCATTTTAGATTCAGTGAGTTTATTTAATTGCATCGTGTTAACTAGTTAGTTTTAGGCATTACTCTAATCACATGTTCATCTTTGCATATATTTCACCATAGACTGTATCAGATGATACTCCCTGCAGGTGAAATACAACCACTTTACCTCAAAGATCACCATTGCTGTATTCATTGAAGTGCAACAACAGACCCCTTTCAGACACAAGAATTCTGTTGACAGTGAAAGAAGCGATCAGCTTACACGATGATAGCATGATTGTTTGTAGCTTCCTTTATAGTCATCAGCTTGCAACAAATGACAGCATTGAGTGTCTGTAGCTTGCTTTTATGGTCATAGCTTGCATGATGATAGCATGAGTGTCTGTAGCTTCCTTTTATAGTCACAGCTTGCACGATAATAGCATGGTGTCACTTCTTTTGTATTCATCCAGAATTACTACGAAAAAAGTTAAGAACTGATTTCAGCTGGTTTCCTGTCACGGCACTTACCAGGGATACCTTTCTCTCTGTGTGTGCCTGTATGTGTGTGTGGTTCTCCAGGTATATAGACTGTTCTGGTCATTAACGTGAAGAAAGTCACTAATCACAGTGTTCGTGAATTCTATTGGTCGGGAATTAGTTGAAATAGAAAAGAAAGAGGAGGGGTGGTGGTGGGTAGGGTTGACATATTTTCGTATGTCTGGGAAAAAGAACAAATGAGACGTCTTGGCGGTACTGCATAAGCATTAGAAATCTACACGTTTAGATCAACACACGTGTTAATATATAGTAGAACGTTGTCAGTTGTTTACCTTGATTGGTGGGGGTCAGAATCGGTGGCACGTGTACATCACAACGTATTCCATTTCCATACGTGTAAACATTGACCATTTTTTTAAAATCTCCAATTATCGTTGCCATTAGTGCTATCATACATACAGAACTCACACACACACAAACACAACACACACACACACGCACGCACACACGCAAGCACGCACGCGCGCACGCAAAACACGCACTCACCCATGAACGCACCACACACAAACACACACACAAACACACACACAAACACACATACACACACACACACACGACAGAGAGAGAGAGAGAGATGAGGAGAGAGAGGGAGGGGAGAGAGAGAGAGAGAGAGAAAAGAGAGAGAGAGAGGATGAGAGAGAGAGTTGCTGTGCAATCTATGACGACGAGGCCTCAAAACAAAAAAAACAAACAAACAAACAAAAATGTCAAACTTTACCCAGAATTCACTGCGGTTCCAGCTTGTTGAGCTTGCTGGAAACAACATGGTCTGTTTGACTCTCAAAGGACCGCAAATTTCGACAGCACATATTGATAGGAGGAATACAGTGCTTTGCTTTCTGCATCGTCTGCTTAGCGATGAGCATATAGAGCACAGGATTGTCCGCTGATGTTTAACTAATGAATGCAGATGGACAGGATTTCAGACGAGTGTCTCATGGACACGACATGGCAAAGGTCTGACCTGTGCATTTTATCCAGCGCGCTGACCAGACTTGGGAAGCCTACCCTACCTAGTATTGTCTGTGCCCCTATTATACTTGTATTTGTGTTTACGAATGTGTGCACGCGCATATATGTGCGTGGGTGCATGTATGTATGCGTGCGTGCGTGCGTGCGCACGCGGCGCGCGCGCGCGTTGTGTGTGTGTGTGTGTGGTGTGTGTGTGTGTGTGTGTGTGGTGGTGTGTGTGTGTGATAGTATATGTAATTGTGAGTGGATGATGGACCTTGTATGCGTGCTCGAGTATGCTGTGTGTGCGTACATGTGCCCATGTGATGCACACATATGCATGTGTTATGCCTGTGTTCAGGTGTTATCAGTGGGGCGTACTGTGTGATATGTTGAGATGCAGTTGAGGGTAATGCATAGAAGGAACTAATCTGTGACAGAGTTAATGCAAAGAGTACTTAAATGTCATGTGACAAAGGTAATACACACTGTAATCATATGATGGAAAATTGGTAAAGCATGATGGAATAATAGGTAAAGCAGTAAGTGTATCCATGTGATGTGATAGGGACAGGACATATAATGATGTGTTGAGACAAGGGGGGTACTGATGAGCTGATGTGACTGAGGTAAACCACAGAGTTACATTGTGTGATGTGACAGGGATAGCACATAATTATAACAATATGTTGTGTTGGGACATGGGGTGTACATTGGTTTTGATGATCGGATGTGACAGAGGTAAACAACAGGGTAATCCTCTATTCTAATACGGAATGTGCTCTGCCACCAAAGTGACAACACCTTTGCGTAGAGGTCCATTAGGTCCACAGTGACACTACCTTTGTATAGAGGTCAATTAGGTCCAGAACAGTAAAACTGGTGAAGTAGATGTTGAAGGAGGATTCACATGGTTTCATCTGTTGCATGATAATGAGGATCGTAAGGCTGCCAAGTGTTCCATGAACAATGAACAGAATGAAAATGTGGCAGGTCTTATACAAGAGAAGTCGAATTTCATCAAATTGTTTTGCTGAATATAGTGCCTTATCTGTGTCTGTCAACATGTCTTTTGCAGTAGAGTCATTCCAGCTGTCAGAAATGAAAAGCAATAAAACTAGTGATAAATCAACGGGAAAACCATGATATAATTAAATATATAAGAGGTCCGACGCTCAACCACCGAGCTAAACTAGCACCAAGAATTTTGGAGAATATTTGATGGTGATTTATGTACGTCATTTTAGATTCAGTGAGTTATTTAATTGTATCGTGTTAACTAGTTAGTTTAGGCATTACTCTAATCTCATGTTCATCTTCGCATATATTTCACCATAGACTGTATCAGATGACACTACCCCGCAGGTGAAATACAACACTTTACCTCAAAGATCACCATTGGTGTATTCATTGAAGTGCAACAACAGACCCCTTTCAGACACAAGAATTCTGTTGACAGCGAAAGAAGCGATCAGCTTACACGATGATAGCATGATTGTTCTGTAGCTTCCTTTATGGTCATCAGCTTGCACGATGACAGCATGAGTGTCTGTAGCTTCTTTATAGTCATCAGCTTGCACAATGACAGCATGAGTGTCTGTAGCGATTTTATAGTCATCAGCTTGCACGATGATAGCATGTGGTCTGTAGCTTCCTTTATAGTCATCAGCTTGCACGATAATAGCATGAGTGTCACTACTTTTGTATTCCAGAATTACTACGAAAGTACTACGAAAGCTTAAGAAACTGATCTCGGTTACTGGTTTCCCTGTCACGGCACTTATGAGGCATACCTTTCTCTCTGTGTGTGCCTGTATGTGTGTGTGGTTCTCCAGATATATAGACAGTTCTGGTCGCTAACAAGGAAGAAAGTCACTAATCACAGTGTTCGTGAATTCTATTGGTCGGGAATTAGTTGAAATAGAAAAGAAAGAGGAGGGTGGTGGTGGGTAGGGGTTGACATACTTTTCGTACGTCTGGTGAAATAAACAAATGACGACGTCTTGGCGGTACTGCATAAGCATTAGAATCTACACGTTTAGATCAACACACGTGTTGATATATAGTAGAACGTTGTCAGTTGCTTTCCTTGATTGGTGGGGGTCAGAATCGGTGGCGTGTACAGCACAACGTATTCCATCTCCATACGTGTAAACATTGACCACTTTTTAAAATCTCCAATTATCGTTGCCATAGTGGCTCATACATACAGAATCACACACACACACACACACACACACACACACACACAAACACACACACACGCAACGCACGCACGCCGCACGCACGCACGCACCAACACGCACGCAAACACGCACGTGACGTACACAAACACACACAACACACACACACACACACACACAACACACACACCAGACACACAGAGAGACGACGAGAGAGAGAGAGAGAGGAGAGAGAGAGAGAGAGAGAGAGAGAGAGAGAGAGAGAGAGAGAGATCGTACAGTTGCTGTGAATCTATGACGAGGGCGCAAAACAAAAAACAAAACACAAACAAACAAATGTCAAACTTTACCCAGAATTCACTGCGGTTTCAGCTTCCTGAGCTTGCTGGATACAACATGGTCTGTTTGATTCTCAAAGGGCCGCAAATTTCGACAGCACATATTGATAGGAGGAATACAGTGCTTTGCTTGCTGCATCATCTGCTTAGCGATGAGCATATAGAGCACAGGATGTCCGCTGATGTTTAACTAATGAATTCAGACCTTGGGTAGCCTACCTACCTAGTATTGTCTGTGCCGCTATTATACTTGTATTTGTGTTTACGAATGTGTGCACGCGCATATATGTCCGTGCGTGCATGTGTGTGCATGCATGCGTGTTTGCTGTGTCAACTGTCGCTTTTCTTAGTCTCATGGTAGGCGTACTGGTGTTTATAGACAATACATACATACGTGTACATACGTACGTATACATGCATACATATCCACATATGCGCAGCATAATGACATTCTGCATCATTCTCTGTCTCCTTCCCTTCCTCCCTCCCCCTCCCTCCTTCCCTCCTTCCCTCCTTCTCTCTCTCTCTCTCTCTCTCTCTCTCTCTCTCTCTCTCTCTCCTCTTCTCTCTCTCTCTCTCTCACACACACACACACACACACACACACACACACACACACACAGATAGATTTTTTTTTAACCTGAGAGATACACATCTTAAATAAATGTGAGCGAACCGCCGAGAGAAACGTGGACAAACGGGTCACAAGACAAAACACGACGCGTTTTCGACCACTTAGGTCTTCTTCCGGCAAGACACAAACAAATAGGACAATGAAAGTGAACGACTTTGTCACTTAGCTCTGATCTCTTCAGCGCAAGGTAGACGTTGAATGAAAACGACGCTGTTAGAAGGGGGATTATGTGTGAGTCGAGGTAGTAATGATGATAATTATATTACTTATAGGACTACTAATAAAGGTGAAAATATTGAAAAAAATCATAAATGAAGACAGGATCACTACTACTGTTGGTGATAATAAAGCAATAGCAGTTGTAATTTGGGAGAAAGGAGAGTAGGTTAGAGGATTTTAAACAGCGTGGCTACGTGGCAACAGTCTTAGTGGCGATGGTGATGTTAATGCCAGTGATGGGAATATCAATACTAACAAAAGTATTACTGATGATACTGGTGACAACTGTTATGAAGGCAAAGGTATTTAAAAGGATGATACAGAACTACATTTAGAAAATACATTTTTATAATACTCATAATAAATACATATTTAAAAAAAAAAACATATATTGTAAAAAGAAAATAGTAAAATGAAATTTAAAAAGAAATAAAAGGAAATAAAAAGTAAAAACAAAATAATGATATTGGTTTCAAGAACGCATGCAGAACATTGTAATACATTATTTTCGAAAAGACAAGCAAGGACTAGTTACAGCGCAAAAAAAATGGACACTGTGCCCTTTGTTTAGCATACTGTGATACTACCATTTTAGAATCCAATGGACAAAGAACTCAGCACATTCCCATGACAAGTCAAGAAATATAATCAAGAGAAGACAACGATTAACAATGACAATCACAAAAGGGCGTGTCTGCGTTTCCATGTGCATCACCAAAACAAAACGTGTTTGTATTCTTTCTCAGTGCTGAATATTATCACCACCATTACTAAGCACTCATTCATGACAGCGTTGAGGTCTCGGTTCTTTTCAGTTGTGTAATATAAAACTGCAGCATTTGTTTCTGTGCAGTTTGGTAATAAGACAAAGCAGAGTTGTCCGCACCTGGAATCTTAGAGTCTGTGCTGTCAGTCACGACTGGCTTATAACATAACTTATTGACAGTGGCTACCCTGGTTCATATTGCCATTTCAAAAACATGAATTATTGATGTACCTCTCTGCAACAAAGCTGAAGAAGTCACACATGTCAAGCTCAGTGGTAAAGAATGGAAGACCTGCATTTATCAACACACGTTTCAGGCGCTAGATATGGGATTCTTTCCACTTAATTCAATCACCGTTCAGAGGTCTCATTCAGACAGCTGCTTTTCGTGTTTACTATTCAAAGGAGGCTACTTTAATCCCTGCTGCCTTTTCTGGTGATTGTAAGACAGTCGTTTAATATGAACCTAAGCTAACACATAACATTTTTTGTCATTGGGCTAGTTTGTGTACTGACGTTGTGTGTGTGTGTGTGTGTGTGTTTGTGTGTGTGTGTGTGTGTGTGTGTGTGTGTGTTTTTCTCCTGTGGACCTTAAAAGCTGACGGCGGTCTCAATATTTCCCAGACCTTCTTCCATCGTTTGTCCCTGCAGATGAATGGCATCAATAAAACAAGCAGAATTAAACCATGAGCTTTCAGATGAGCATTCAGAGGTTCTACCATCTTGAGGACACATCTAAGGCAGCTTGCAGAACAAATGTGCTTTGGCTGATGGAGACATGCAACTGACTCTCCATGAATGATGGTGATGGCGATTATGATGATCATGATAATGATAGCAATCATCATCATGATCTTCATCATCACCGTCATCATCATCATCATCATCATCATCACCATCATCATCATCATCATCATCATCATCATCATCCATCATTATTGTTATGATTATTATCATTATTAATATTGTTACTATCATCATTATCATAATCATCAAAATTATCACCACCATTACTATTATTGTTATTCAACATCTTATAGAGCTTTCCAAAATCTTGAAGAGTTAAAACAAAAAAAACAAGCAAAAAAAGACGGAAAATCATACACCTATATAACATCTTCACACACACACACACACAACACGCACGCACGCTCGCACATACACACACATTCACACACACCACACCACCACCACCACCACCCAACAAAGTAGGTGAAGGAGAAGGACGTCAGGGAAAAGACTGCTTGAAAAGAAATGTTTAGATGAGCTTTGAAGGAGGAGAGTGAGGGGACTGGGTTTGAAGGAGGAGAGAGTGAGGGACTGTGGCTTGCTGAAGGATGAGAGTGAGGGACTGTGGGTTTGAAGGATGAGAGTGAGGGGACTGTGGCTTGAAGGATGAGAGTGTGGGACTGTGGGTTTGAAGGATGAGGTGTGGGACTGAGGCTTTGAAGGATGAGAGTGAGGGACTGTGACTTTAAAGGATGAGAGTGAGGGACTTTGACTTTGAAGGATGAGAGTGAGGGACTGTGGCTTTGAGGGAGGAGAGTGAGGGTCTGTGGCTTTTGAAGGATGAAAAAGTGAAGGACTGTGGCTTTGAAGGATGAAAGTGAGGGACTGTCGTGGGTTTGAAGGAGGAGAGTGAGGGACTGTGGCTTTGAAGGAGAGGAGAGTGAGGGGACTGTGGCTTTGAAGGAGGAGAGCGTGAGACTGTAGCTTTGAAGGAGGAGAGTGAGGGGCTGTGGGTTTTGAAGGAGGAGGAGAGCGTGGGACTGTGGCTTTGAAGGAGGAGAGCGTGGGGACTGTGGCTTTGAAGGAGGAGAGTGAGGGACTGTGGCTTTGAAGGAGGAGAGTGAGGGACTGTGGCTTTGAGGGAGGAGAGTGAGGGACTGTGGCTTTGAAGGAGGAGAGTGGCTGGGGACTGTGGCTTTGAAGGAGGAGAGTGTGGGACTGTGGCTTTGAAGGAGGAGAGTGAGGGACTGTGGCTTTGAGGGAGGAGAGTGAGGGTCTGTGGCTTTGAAGGATGAAAGTGAAGGACTGTGGCTTTGAAGGAGGGAGAGTGAGGGACTGTGGTTTTGAAGGAGGAGAGTGAGGGACTGTGGCTTTGAAGGAGGAGAGTGAGGGGACTGTGGGTTTTGAAGGAGGAGAGTGAGGGACTGTGGCTTTGAAGGGAGGAGAGTGAGGGACTGTGGGTTTGAAGGAGGAGAGTGAGGGACTGTGGGTTTGAAGGAGGAGAGTGAGGGACTGTGGGTTTCGAAGGAGGATAGTGAGGGACTGTGGCTTTGAAGCAGGAGAGTGAGGGACTGTGGCTTTGAAGGAGGAGAGTGAGGGACTGTGGTTTTGAAGGATGATAGTGAGGGACTGTGGTTGTGAAGCAGGAGAGTGAGGGACTGTGACTTTGAAGGAGGAGGAGAGAGTGAGAGATTGTGGCTTTGAAGGAGGAGAGTGAGGGACTGTGGCTTTGAAGGAGGAGAGTGTGTGGGACTGTGGCTTTGAAGGATGAGAGTGAGGGACTGTGGCTCTGAAGGAGTAGAGTGAGGGACTGTGGCTCTGAAGTAGGAGAGTGAGGGACTGTGGGTTTGTAGGAAGAGAGTGAGGAACCCTGGCGAATGGACGGGAGCAGTGAGTTTCCAGGTCTTCTAAAAGCTTTCCCCCCCCCCCCCCCCCTCCCGCTTCCTCCCTCCTCTCACCATGCATTTACTAAATTTCTGTATAAAGCTCATCCTTCACACTTCTCGCTACTGAAATTTGATGTTCAAAACCGAAATTTTACTTGGAGCATCTCTGGTTAAGATAAATGCTTACACAAATAACAGACACGGTGAACAGCAACACACGCCACGCTGCTGCCTTTTTCACTGACCTTTTTTTTTTTTTTTTTTTTTTTTTTTTCGGCAGATAACCATTTTTCATTCAAAAATGTTATGCTCATCTGCAGTCGCTTCATCATATCTTTTTTGCAAGTTCAGTGTTATTCTGTGCGATCCATTAGGCTTTTGTAGAAAGAAAATGGGTGAGATCATTTTGTATCTGAATATCTGCGCTTTCTCTACAAGCCTGGGAAAGCAGCCTTCTTATTCATTTTATTTTTCTTTAAAACGAGTATGTTCGGAAACTTGCAAGGGAGGTAAGCTGTGCTAGTGCTCGCGTTCGGCGAAAGTGACCCCTGCAGTTTTCATGAGACAGATGCCGCTGGGAGGGGGGAGGGGATGGGGGGGGGGGGGGGGAGGACATGGGGCAGTGGATGGGGAAGGGAGGGCCAAGCCAAAGCAATTTTAGCTCATCAGTCAGCTTAACAGGTCAACCTATCTCCTCTGTAGTCAAATTTGGAATCCACTGATGTTATTATTGTAAAGATGAAGAGCTTCAATCAGTACCTCTGGCTACTGATTTAACTTTCTTAAACGGACGAGTGTCGTGACGTGGTCCGTGTGGAACAGGCTTTACGACTTGCTGTTTGAATTAGGTATGAGACGAAAGTCTGTCTCTGATCACCACGCCCTCAATCAATGTACCACAAAAAAAAACGAGACCTGCGCTGAAGCGCTTGAGTCAAAAGGGGTTTCAGGTGTACGCACCTGTTCATTCAAAACATCGCTTCGGTTGTAAAAGTGTGGATAAATCCAGAGTGTTGGTACTGTTAAGGAATTCATGAATGTTTTTCGTCGCTTGCTAATAAATGACAAAGAACAGATGTTCAAGACAGTGAATGTGTGTAGTTTCACAGACTTTGGCGTTGTACGTATGAAAGTAAAACCTTATCTTACATGAAATACAGATACCATCAGGAGAATATGACAGCATTGAGTATTTAGTAAATCAGTCTGTGTGTGTGTGTGTGTGTGTGTGTGTGTGGTGTGTGTGTGTGTGTTGTGTGTTGCGCGCGCGCGCGCGTTCGTGCGTGCGGTGTGTTTGTGTGTGTGGTGTGTGTGTGTGTGTGTGTGTGTGTGTGTGTGGTGTGTGTGTGCGCGCGTTCGTGCGTGCGTGCGCGCGGTGTGTGTGTGTGTGGTGTGTGTGTGTGTGTTGTGTGTGTGTGTGTGTGTGTGGGTGTAAAATAATGACTGTAAAATTTACAGAATA
>JADBJO010037116.1:0-2500 GCA_016801955.1 Conus betulinus | reverse complement strand
AGAAAAAGAAAAACAGCAGCACAGCAGCAACAGCAACAACAACCACAACATACACACAACACAATAAAATAACTCTCTCCTCACTCCTCTCTCTCTCTCTCTCTCTCTCTCTCTCTCTCTCTCTCATTCACTCTCTCTCCCCTCCCCCGCATCTCTCTCCCTCTCTCAATCTCTCCCAATCTCTCTCTCTCTCTCCTACTCTCTCTCTCTCTCTCTCTCTCTCTCTCTCTCTCTCTCTCTCACTTGAATGGGGCCCGTGGCCGCTGTTCAATAAAACATTTTCGTTCGTTCGTCTCTCTCTTCTCATCTCTCTCTATCTCTCTCTCTCTCTCTCTCTCTCTCTCTATCTCTCTCTCCCGTCTTCCTCTCTTTAACGGCCTCATTCCCAATTCAGTTTCTTTCCAAATATTCGGCTTTTTCGTGTGTGTGTGTGTGTGTGTGTGTGGTGTTCGTGCGTGCGTGCGTGCGTGCGTGCGTGCGTGTTTCTCTGGAATTCTTAGTATTTTTCATCTTTTTTTTTTTTCTCAGGAATTCGAAGTCCTTTTTCTTTTCTTTTTTTTTTTTTTGTCTCTGGTGCTATGTTTCTAAGTATCTTTATGTCCTTTATTTTGCGTCTCGGGTTTCCTTTCAAGTCTTGTTTCCTTTGTTTGATGTGTGTGATGTGTGTGTATATGAGAGAGAGAGAGAGAGAGAGAGAGAGAGAGAAGAGAGAGAGAGAGAGAGAGAGAGAGAGAGAGAGAGAGAGAGAGAAGAGAGAGGTCACACACGTCTTGCCGCCTTAAACCCATATTTGAACTTTCTTCCCCTCCCCTTTCTCTCTCTCTCTCTCTCTATCTCTCTCTCTCTCTCTCTCTCTCTCTCTCTCTCTCTCTCTCACTGCGACTTCAGAAGATGTCAAGGGGAACAACTGATCGATTGGTTGGCCGTCAGGGACGTGAGGGTCGATGAGAGTTATGACCCATGGAACAACTGACAGCCGCTTCGCAGCATCCACAGCCTTGAGCATTCGGGAGAAGTTGGGCCGTTACAGCCACACTCCCCCGACACCATGTCGGGATAATATGACAGTAGAAACTGGAGGAGGGGGCGGGTCTACATAATACTGCAGTGATACAACCTGAATGATAATACGTCAAGACGGGTACTAGCGAAAACGCATCCCTCCACCACCGCCCCTCACATGGACAGACAGACAGACAGACACGCACGCACTGACTGACTGAAACCATTTACTGTCAGATTAACATAGTGTTGTACTGACATTTTAAAAGGATAAAACCTAAATAAATTAATGAGAAAACGAAAATAATACAATAACATCTGAAAGACATAAAAGACATAAAGGAAAAATTAACAGGGAAACATTTAAAATTTGTAAGTTGAATAATATAATCAGAAATTGTAACAATAAACCAAATTACATCTTTACTGTACTGAGAATAAAAAATCTCTCTCTCTCTCTCTCTCTCCTCTCTCTCTCTCTCTCTCTCTCTCTCTCTCTGAGAACACCATTAAAAAATAGAAAGAAAAGAAAAGACCCCGCCCCCTAACACACACACACACACACACACACACACACACACCACGCTTCCCATTCTCCCTACTCACGTGTATGCGAGCACGCACCATAATACTGAAATGATACACCTGAATGATAATACGTCAAGACGGGTACTAGCGAAAACGCATCCCTCCACCACCGCCCCTCACACAGACAGACAGACAGACACGCACGCACGCACACACGCGCGCCGCACATACTCACACTCAGAGAGAGAGAGAGAGAGAGAGAGAGAGAGAGGAGAGAGAGAGAGAGAGAGAGAGAGAGAGAGAGAGAGAGAGATTCCACACTCGAAACACCTGACTGGTTGCTCCGAACTCAACGGTTGAGCTCGCATGGGTCTGCTTTTTCCATCAGTCTGTGTCTCTAGGATATAAAGGAAGGTGGCGACAGGGACAGACCGACGGACAGACTGACAAATACAGGTAACCTGAGACAGGGGGAATTGATTCCAAAGGGTTAAAAAAAATTGATTTATTTATTGATCGTTGTTTGTTTGATTCTATTCTCTCTCGACTGACTTTTCCTCGATTCATGTGATTGACTTGTTACTTGTATGAAAGAAAATGGATTTTATATTGCATGACTGTGGGATGTATGAACGAGACTCCAGAGAGGACAGAGGAACGGAGATATGTTATGTTTCCAACCGCCACCCTACTCTCTCCTCCTCTCTCTCCATCTCATCCTTCTCTCTCTCCTCGCTCTCCTCTGACGTCTTAGAAATGGGGTTCTCGTGGTTGGTTGTTGCTGTTATGTTGTTCTTCTCGTTTCCCTGCTAAATGATTCATCTTTTTAATTTTTAAACTTTCATCTGACTTATTAGCGCTCGTTCCCTCCCCTTCAAATGGCCAGGCTGTTATTTACGAATAAAAGACTGAAGGTCTGATGTCGTCGTCGGTGTCTGTCGTGTCTGTCTGTCTTTCTGGGCTCTCTCCT
>JADBJO010037115.1:0-10094 GCA_016801955.1 Conus betulinus | reverse complement strand
TCGCTCAGAACACTTTGAATATGGCGAAAGGCAGTAAACTGATATATTAACTGCCATCTGCAACAAAACCTGGCACACTAGCGAGTGGCTAACGCCAAAGAGACTCGATCACTAATCGTCACACTTCCAAAGACAGGAAATCCTCAACACTGCCAGAACAACCGCAAGATCACTTAGATTAGTAATGCAAGCTATGTAATGTTTAAAGTATTTCTGAACAGATCATAGTTGCAAACAGGCACCGCTGTATCTGAAAGGCTGAAGTATCATCGAACAGATCTTTAACCCTTCGCCATAAACTCCTGCAACACCAGGAGTTTCTGTCGTGTCTTCACAGACTTCAAAGATGGCGTTTGACGGAGTCTGTCAAGAGATGCTATGCTGTTATGAAGAAATTTGATTTCGGGACAAAGTTGATCAACATCCACCATGTGTATTTCTAAGCGACCAGTGCAGTATTAAAAAGGGCGCGACTGGAAAGTGGTCCCCATATCAGCTAGGATTCGTCAGGGCCCCTTTACTCTCCAGTACTTTTCAACACAGTCCTGGAATGCATCATGAACGATCCACTTGAAGATCAGTCAACACAATCAGCACTGCAAGAACTATCACGACCCTTCACTTTGCAGAGAACTTCGATGGCCTGGCAGGCACTGAACAAGAACTAAATAAACTTGTTAAAACACTGAATGAAACATCTGCGAGACATACTATGGATATCAACACCGAGAAGACTAAGCTAATGGCCAGCCACAACACCACCTCCAGTACCGAAATAACCATGGATAGAAGCTAGGAACTGTTAAAACAGTTCATGTATCTGGGATTTATTTTTCAGCGGTTTGGGATTTCAATCCAATACCTTCTCAAGAGCGGCAAAGACATCAGTTCTGTCCAGCCTGAACCCTGTATGGAGAGACAATAACATCTCAGTGAAACCCCGGATCTGGCTCCTGCATGCACGGGTGTATTTTTCCTATAAGCACAAGGCGACATGGACCTGGAAGAAAGAACCCAAGCACAAAAAATGAAGAGTCACAGGAAGACATACGTCAGATATACTGATTATATCACAATTGAACAAGTGTGCCGGACCATCAAACACACACACACACACACACACACACCACACGCACGCACGCATGCACGCACGCACGCACGCACGCACACACACACACACACACACACACACACACACACACACACACACACACACACATCGGGCCATAGGAAGATTTGCTGACACCAGCAAAGCAAAGAAAGTAAACTGGCACTGTCATGAAGATCCAAACGCCCAGTTAGAATAATCCTCCAGGAAAGTGTTGAAGGAGCGAGACCATGTGGAAGGAGACGATGGATTGACAACATTGATGAAGGGACAGGGAGACCATCTGTGGAGCCTAAGGCCTCTGAACCTAACCGACAGAACTGGAGGAATGTGGTGAACACTTCTTCAGTGCCATGCCCCAATCATTTCGCACGGACCTGGGAAAAAGAAACAGATATTAGTGACACCAAGACAAAATTATTTTTGTATTTCAAATGACCTTTGATGCTGAACGTGTGCGTGAATCTAGGATTGTGCCATCTGGTAGCATGTATCTAATAATTTGGATACACGGCTTTCAAATGTCTTGAGTGTCAAAATATAAAATGTTCATGTTATCATCTTTCTCAGCTAATAAAATGTTAATCTTTTCACCTGTCGTCAGTGAAATATAATTATTATCAAATCTGACCTGTCGGTTCTCTTATTGAGGTATGACAAGCACTGTTGGATCCGATTAATAGATGAAAGAACACAATTGTATTTTTTTTGTGTAATCATTCATTTCTATAATTTACAACTAGCTGGGGAGAGACAGCGCGTGTCTAGTTCTATTCAGGTATTCGTTACCAGAGGCTAACATACTTTCTATGTTTCTGAATTCAAGAACAAAGACTTCGAATAAAAACGATTAGATTTTGACAACTTACCTTATTCTGAAAAAGATGTTAAGCCAGCTTCATGGTATGAATTCAATATATCTGTATATGTATCAGTTTGCCAAGAACTAATTTAACAGCTCTGCTATTCAACATAATTGTATGTATCAGACTGCCAAGAACTAATTTAACAGCTCTGCTGTCTGTAAATTGTATTTCATTCAACAAGCTGTGCCGTGTTAAAAAATAAACGTATTCATACATCAATTTTTGATCGAACGAGACTAGTGACTGTGGTAACGGAGGTTTATTTGTTGTTGTATGTATCTTGATCCCATGGTTAAGCATCAACTGCTGTAAAACATTTCGACATTTTCCTTGCTGTCATTATCAAATTCTCTATTGCCTATGTAATTTCTTGTCAAGATTTTTGCCATGTGCACTTAATGTTGTAGCAATAATGTCGGATTCTCCCCGTAACAAATCATTGATGTTTTCTCTCCTGAATGTGTCAGCCTATATCACTCCATGTACGAGTTGAATGTATTTATCTCCAGGTGATAAATATCTTGTGCTTAATTCATTTTCCTCGTCTTCTTAGATTTGCATTTGTCTTAATGAAAATATTTTCTGAATATTATACCATATGTCCTTTTTTATGGTACCTTAGGTAGGTCATGCTGAACATGCTCAGGTAGGTCATGCTGAACATGACCTCACACCGAAACGTGGCTCGGTTGTCACTTCTCTGCACAGGGTCCACACTGAATCAGCTCTAATGCTAGTTTGACGGATGCGCAAGAAATCTCAGCAACGAAATATTGTTAGATACTACCAGCGGTATCACGAAATAAAACCGCAGCAATGATGAAATGTTGAACACTATGAGCGGTATCACAAGCAAAGTGTTTAACGAAAGGGCAACGAAATAACCTTGAGCTGAACACTGGTTACACTCAGAAAGAGTGAACAGCATGAAGTCTGGAGAACTAAGAAATAAAGGCTAACTCAACCAGATGCAGAAACGTGGTCACTGTAAACAAAAAAAAGTAAAAGTGTACGGTGTTGGCTACCTTCAGACAGGAAACGGTGAACCTGGGGGCACTTCTATGGCAGCCTGTTTGTTGACCTATAGCACAGGGAGCAAAACGGTGAACCAGGGGGCATTTATATGGCAGC
The DNA here is from genome assembly GCA_016801955.1 of Conus betulinus. NCBI lineage: Eukaryota > Metazoa > Mollusca > Gastropoda > Neogastropoda > Conidae > Conus > Conus betulinus. The sequence continues at coordinate 6,989 of JADBJO010037115.1, read as the reverse complement.
CTGTTTGTTGACCTATAGCACAGGGAGCAAAACGGTGAACCAGGGGGCATTTATATGGCAGCCTGTTTGTCGACTATAGTACAGAGAGGCAAACGGAACTTAACCCTTAGGCAAAAGTGTCGCGCAAGAAGTGAACATAGCACGTAGAACGTACAACGGAGAAAACGGTCAGGACACTGTGTGTGTGTGTGTGTGTGTGTGTGTGTGTGTGTGTGTGTGTGTGTGTGTGCGCGCGCGCGCGCGCGCGCGCGTATGATAGATTTCATTTTAAGAGGAAAGCGTCTTTTACAAACGGTAAACAACACAACCAGACGTAACCGGACATTGGATGGCTGCATACAAACGAGGAAGACCTTGTCAGACCGAGCTCGTCGGATATGTGGTGAAAAACACCCAAGTCTGGGCATACCGGCTCCACAATCACCAAGAGAAGAATGCTCGTGTCTTGAGAGAAATTCATATCTAAAAGCCGAAACACATCGTCAGAAACCAAACTGAGATGCCAGTGTCGGAGATGGGCACGGACAATGTCTGTTTCAGTACAGCTCGAACAGACCACAGAGAGCATTTCCAGGGCTGTCAACTCGTACCCAAAAAACAGGCAAACAAAACACAAAGAAACCAAACAAGTAAAATACAAACAACAAAAAAAAAATATAAAAATAAAACTAACAACTCACTCCCGTCAAAGGAACACTCAGATTTACTGACGGTTTACAGGTGCACTTTTGTGCTTTATAAGCATGTATAAAATTGATCCATTGTGTGTACATAAAGGGAAGCAGCAACAAGCAGTAACTTATGGGGATAGGTGCACACTTCTTTTCATGCCGCAGTCCTTCAGTCGCATAAAGGTGAGCCATCTTTAAGTGCACTGGCCACTCTAAGCATTTCGCTCAGATTTTTCTTTAACAACAACAACAACAAAAAAAAAAATCCTTTTGAGATAATTCCAGTGCAATAAAGACACACCAAAAAGCCTAACTGATCAACAGCATCGCCAAATGGACAACAAGTGCCTGTTCCAGTGGGTAGGATCTCATTATCTAGTCACCAGATAAAAAAGAACTTGCATCTTTCAAAGTTTATCCAGAAAAAAAATGCTTTCCAGACCACAGGAAGATGAACAGACCACAAATGCAGAAAAGCAAACAGGGCAAAAAAAAAAAAAAAAATTAAACCCAAATTTAAAAGAAAGCAGTCACACACACACACACACACACACACACACACACACACACACACACACACATACACACACGCGCGCGCGCGCGCTACGCACGCACACACACACACACGAAATCATTAGCACTGGATTTCTATGTGACTGGGACACAAATTACGTTGAAAGATCCTCCTCACCACCCACCCCCTCTCTCCCTTGCATTCCTGTGGAGCGATTTTTTTTAAAAGTATGTAGAGCGTTTAAAAACGCGGATTAAAGAACGGGCCACAGAAGCAGAAAAAAAGAGTGAAGAAACGGAGACAAAAAAAAAAAAAAAAAAAACCACGAAAGAAAAACGAAGGAAATTAGGAACGCAGTATCGCCAGGAGACTGGAAAAGTTTGTACTTAAAGAGCCCTACCCCACCCTACCCACCCCTCTATTTTGGCATGGGGTTTCCACTGTACAAGGTGAATTCTTGGTGCGCAGTGTGCTGCAGATTGGCTCACAGGATGACCAAGATGACGAGGTGAACAATGAACACGTTAGAGGACCGGGTCAAGCTGGTTTAGAAAAGCATCACACAGAAAATCCTCACCGAAGAACTGTATTCACATGCTGGCAACATTTAGAAGTTGTTGCAGGATACTCAGAGAATGTAAGCTGGTGCAGGAAGGAGTGTCGTGGGACCTCTAACGTCTGTTCCTCTAGGACGTTGTGAACGTCCGCTTCACTCACAGAGAGAAAGGAAGCGAGGGTGCATCAGTGAATGAGGAGCCATGAAGGCACTGAGGGGAAGGGAGGGGAGGGGAGGGAGAGGGAAGGAACAGAGGTACTGAAAGGGATAAAGGGGTCTCTTAGATAATGAGAGATAAACGCTTGTAGCATCAGTTAAACAACTGGTAGGAGCAAGACCAAAGACGTTCGACGTTTATTTATTTTTCAAACAAAAAAATCATCAGGATGAAATGTTGTAACATGTAGATTTAGAACATAAGACGTTCAAGACTTGAAAAATACCTCGCTTCGTAAAATTACTAACAATAGTTCTATTCATACGCTTACAGCAAAGCCGCTTGCAGATTCAATACTGATCGCCGGGGGGGGGGGGGGGGGGCCGCGTGTGTGTTGGTCAATTGCCGCGTGTGTTGTCAAACAACAGTGTTCGCGCGCGCGCTTAGTGTGTGTGTGTGTGTGGGGGGGGGGGGGGGGGGGGGGGGGGGGGGGGGGGGGGGGGGGGGGGGGTGCGCGCGCACGCGCGTGCTTACGTGCATGTGTGTGAAGAGTTGGGGGTGGAGTTGATGCGGGGAAGCACAAACGGGGAAAAAAGCCACGTGACACATCCAATGTCTTCTGAGAAGGCAAGGCGGGTGGAGGGGAAAGAGGGTGTGGTGGAGAGTCAAAGAAGCAGCAGTAAGGGGCGCAAGAACTGTTAGCAGAGGTCTTCAATCAAACATCATCACAGTTCATTGCGTGGTTCTTAAATCACATCGTCTACGAACACACGTTTACTATATTATTAGTATTATCTCTATTATATCAACCACTAGCGATATTATCATCATCATCAACAGCAACAACAGTAGTTGTAGTAGTAGTAGTTTCTTTTCTTATTGTCATCTGTCCATTACCCCTCTGACGCCGTCCTTGCCTGCTTTCATATCTCTCCATCGACTGTGCAACAGTTCAAAAGAATGTGCTGAAGTAGAGGGGTATTCACTTTTTTTTTTTTTCTTAAAGAAAATACGAACCCGATGGTTCAATCAGATGTAGGACATATGCTTGTGAGATCGCGCTGTGACGTGGCTTTCAAAGTCTGATGGAAATAATGTTAACAGGGATCAAGAATTTTTTTTTTTTTACCATACAACCTGCACTCTAACACACTTTTACACCTTGAAAGAAACGTTCGAATCAAACTGTCTCCGATCCCACCCAACGCACCACCCCAACCCCCAAACCCTCGCCTTCTCCTCCCCACACCCCTTCCTTCCCATCCTTGGTGTCACCAAGACCGACCTTTTCCCCAAGCAGCGGACAAAGAATACAGCTGAATTATAAAATAAAAAAAAGTTAAACCAACAATTTTTAAAATGTAGTTAATAGTGAACCGCCAAGAAAACGTAGACAAACGAATCACAAGACAAACCACAACGCGTTTCGACCTCTTAGGTCTTCTTCAGGCAAGATGCAAAACACTCAGGACAACGAAAATGCATGTATGTATGGACGTTGAATGAAATGCCCATCTTGCGCTGAAGTGATAGAAGATAAGTGATTGCTCGCTCATTTTCGTTGTCCTGAGTGTTTTGTATCTTGCCTGAAGAAGACCTAAGAGGTCGAAACGCGTCGTGTTTTGTGTGATTGATTCGTTTGTCTACGTTTTCTTGGCGGGTCGCTATTAATTACATTTAAAATGTGTTCAAATTTCCGCCTGCAGTCGCCTCCCTCCCTTGCAGCTAAACCAACAGAGCTTTAGCCAATCGTGAATAACAAGTTCCAGGTGTTCAAAACTGAAAAAAGAAACATCTGAAGCAGGGGACGTCAGGAGGGTTGGGGTGGGGGTGCGGTTGAAGAGGGAGTTGCTTTCAAGCTAGGTAAGGTAAGCTCATGTTGCTTATAGCCCAGTCGACCGCCCGGAACCATATCAGGGCTGTCATCTCATTAAAATCAACTCACAAGTCATTCATTCACACAATTCTTTAAAATACTTCTACGAAACCCTCCGAAATTTTGTTAAAAAAATCCTTCCACTGCAAAATCTCAGATCCGAAGAAAAATGTCAATCTCTTACAAGAACTCAAAAGATCGGGTCAGGCGGGGACATCTCCGAACAAAGTTTTCACGGAATCTGCTGTAAAATGTTTGTGTCTCACACCATGCAAGGTCCCCGACACTCTAAAAGAATATGTGTAAAGGTAGTCGCTTTCGAGCTGAATTTTATCAGTAATATATAGACAGACAAAATGAAATGGAGCGAGAAAGGGGAAGCACACTAGCGGAGGAAAGAAATGTTTTGCCTGATTCCCATCGCATGGCAAGTCCTGCAATTTTGTCACTGTGTGTGTGTGTGTGTGTGTGTGTGTGTGTGTGTGTGTGTGTGTGTGTGTGTGTGTGTGGTGGCGGACGGGAAGGAAGAGGAAGGACCGGGGTGGGGTGTAGAGTGAATGGAGGGGGGGGGGGAAGAGGAAGGGGGGGAAAGCTTGTATGACTTGCAGTTGCAAACTGCGGTATGCCAGTCTGTCACGATGTGTCCATTTCTCACTCTCTCCCTATATACTCGGTTTAGTGTGTGTTGTGTATATGCAGAAGTGGTGTGTATGTGTGTGTGTGTGCGTGTGTGTGTGTGTAAATGCACGCGCGCGTGCGTGTGTGTAAAAAACTATATGTGCACATGTGTCTCTGTGTGTGTGTGTGTGTGTGTGTGTGTGTGTGTGTGTGTGTGTGTGTGTGTGTGTGCGCGCGTGTGTCCTGCGTTGTGTGTATGTTTTTGTGTGTGCATGTGTTGTATGTGCGTGCACGTGCAGTTACTTATGCTTGGATGTGTTTCTGTGTGTGTGTGTGTGTGTGTGTGTGTGTGTGTGTGTGAGGAGAGAGAGAGAGAGAGAGAGAGAGAGAGAGAGAGAGAGAGAGAGAGAGAGAGAGAGAGCGTGCGTGTGTGTGAGTGCATGCGTGAATGCATGTGTTGTGTTTGTTGTGTTGTGTGTGTGTGTGTGTGTGGTGTGCGCGCGCGCGTGTGTGTATGTATGTGTGTGTGAACGTGCGCGGGTGCGCGCGCGCACTTTTGTGTGTGTGTGTGTGTGTGTGTGTGTGTGTGTGTGTGTGTGTGTGTGTGAGAGAGAGAGAGAGAGAGTACACATGTGTGCAAGTATGTAAGTATGTGTGTGTGTGTGTGTGTGTACAAGTGTGCTAGTATGTGCGTGTGTGTGTATACGTACGTGTGTGTGTGCGTGCGTGTGTGTGTGTGTGTGAGCGTGTATGTGTGTGCGCGCGCATGTATGTATGTGTGTGTGTGTATAAATATATATATGCGCGCGTGTGTGCGTGTGTGTGTGTGTGTGTGTGTGTGTGCGTGTGTGTGTGTGTGTGTGTGTTTGCGTGTGCTCGCGCTCTCGCGCGTGCGTGTATATGTCTGTGTGTATACCTATGCACATGCACTCTAAGATTCTATTTCAGAACCACCAGACTTTCTCCACAGTTATTCTCCGATCAATCTTCAACACCCTCATCCTCCCTTTGAGACAGATTCCAACAAAACAACCCCCCTTGACAGACGACCCCCGAACCCCAGCACCGAAGATCAACCCCCCCACCAAACCCCACCCACCATCAAACGGCGGTTCCGCCGACCCGCCCTCTCTGGCTCTCCCCCCCCCCCCCCCCCCCTCCCCCCCCCCCCCCCCCCCCCCCCCCCCCACCCCCCGTCTCGGGACCAACACAGGGTGCCAGCTCTCCATGGTTCTAGAGGTCCATGACCCGACGTGAGCTGGCGATGGTCAATCTGACCCACACACGTGTTTCCAGCAGTTATATGCTATCTTTCTTTATGCTATGATATGGTAACAGTAGCCTTGTCCACATAACAGGGCATTCACGAGTCATTAGGCGTATTTAATACCATCTGACTGCGCCATTGGCCGTGTTAACTGTGGAGATTTTTGCCCCCTTACTTCGACGATTAGTTAACCTTTTTTTTCAGTCATTAGTACAGGGCATTCACGAGTCATTAGGCGTATTTAATACCATCTGACTGCGCCATTGGCCCCGTTAGCTGTTTTCTACCCCAATGAAATAATAACATTAACCTTTTGGAAGACCACGTAACAGGGCATCCACGAGTCATTAGGCGTATTTAATGCCATCTGACTGCGCCACTGGGCCTTGTTAGTGGTGGTGTCCCCCCCCCCCCCCCCCCCCCCCTCTTAATTTGATAATAACATTATTAACTGTTTTAGTCTACGTAATGGGGCATTCACGAGTCATTAGGCGTATTTGATACCATCTGACTGCGCCATTGGCCCTGCTTGTGTGGAGTTTTTCTTCCTTCATCCGATGATCACATTAATCCTGTTTTCTTTTCCTTTTTTTTTTTAGTCCACGCAACAAGGCATTCACGAGTCATTAGGCGTATTTAATACCATCTGACTGCGCCATTGGCCTTGTTAGCTGTGGGAACCTTACCCCCCACCCCCCCCCTTTAGTTGTTTCGATAATCACTTCAACTGTTTTTTTTTTGTTTTGTTTTTTTTGAGTCCACGTAACTGAGCATTCACGAGTCATTAGGCGTATTTAATACCATCTGACTGCGCCATTGGCCCCGTTAGCTGTGGAGGATTTGTTTGCTTTTTTTAGCACCTGTGACCTAGAACATTCTTTGGTGGGCGGAGGATCACTTTTGTCTAGAACCAAGGAGAGATGGCACCCTCTGTTGACCCCCAGTCTGAAGTCGAAAGAGGGGGGAGACTCAGGAGGGAAGGTGCTTGGAACCACCGTTTGATGGCATTGGGGTTGATCCCGGTGCTTGAGGGTTCGGGCGGACGTCCACCAAGGGGGATTGATTGTTGAAATTTGTCTCAAAGGGCAGGAAGTCGGGTTTGAAGACGGATCGTGAGAATAAGTGAGGAAAAGGCCATGACGTGAATCAATCAGTCAGTCAGTCTCTCTCTCTCTCTGTCTGTCTGACTGTCTCTCTCTACCCGTCTGTCGGTGTCTGGCTGAATCAATCAGTCAATCAGTCAGTCTCTTTCTCTCTCTCTCCTCTCTCTGTGCCCGTCTGTCGGTGTCTGTCTGGCTGAATCAATCAGTCAATCAGTCAGTCAGCCACT
>JADBJO010037114.1:0-10094 GCA_016801955.1 Conus betulinus | reverse complement strand
GGGGTGGAGTTAGGCAGGCTTTCAAAGGAGATCAGTGAGAGTCTGAGAGGCTTTGGGTCCGCAGTTTCCAAAAAGACGATGCAGTTCTCTCTGTCAACTTCAAAAGAAGGGCAAGAGAGAGGGGGAGATCCAGAGCGAGGGAAAGATGGGTGCAGAGGCAACAGAGAGAGCGAGAGAGAGAGAGAGGAGGTCGAGAGAGAGGAGAGGAGGGAGTGGGGGATGGGGTGGGTAGGGACATGGAAAAGGGGGAATTGGGGTAGGTAGTTGAGAAATGAAGAGAGCGATGATGGAGAACTTTTAGCCCATTGTCATGCGGGAAGACAGTTCATGGAGAGACGAGAGAGGGTACAGATTGAACGGAGAGACATTGGTGACCATGGTGAGCTATGTACAATGGCACACAATGGACTGGCGGTAATGGACAGGATCATGGCGGCTTTTTGTGACCTGTTTAGTTGAGGGGGTTCACAACTAGCTTTTTACTGTTGCATATTACCTATTCCGTATTTCATGAATCTTCTCTTGAACAGATTTTTTTTTCAGCAATGAAAAAAAGTAAATGTCTAATTCAAACATGTAAACCTTTGTCACAGCGAAAAAAAACTCTACAACTAACCAAAAACAAATAAACAACCCAACAAACAAAAGGTTCCAATGTTTTTGGTAGGTAGAGTCAATGTCTGATTTTTTCTGAATATACAGCCTGCTGAATAACACAAAGCATACCCGGATTCGATCCAGGCCTTCCACACCCAGTTGCAGTAAAAATTACATGTCATATTCTTGGGGTGCCATCGGGAGCAACAGTTTTGACAGTGGATAATTGTTAAGCTCAACCACTGTTCAACACTGAATCAAAAAAAAAACACAAACAAACATCTGAGATTGATGCTGAATGGAGATAAAGCTTCCTTCAAACTCTGTACAAGGAATTATATGGCATGGTTTTCAAGTGTATAACTGTTCCTGTAAAATGTCTGAAATTCATATGTTTATGCCAAGGGGTATAACAAATACAAATCTTAAAATGTTCTGGATTGAGGTACAAATTAATTTACATCTTTTCTAGACTTTTTATCAGTAATCATGACAGCATTATCTGTCAGCCTATGCAATCAACTCATTACAGCAATTTAAAAAAAGTACTATTTGTACATATGAATCAGATGAGGTCCAGAGGGCCCATTGGGCTCCCTTACTGCCAGTCCCTATAGTTCTTTCTATTCTCGTCCGTCACTGTCCATCATGCAGAATCAGTGATGTGTGAAATTTAGTGAAGCAGCAAAATATTCTGTGAGAAATTTCCGGACCCTCTAGAAAATTTAGCTGTAATCTAAAATGTGAAATTTAAAATATGAAATTCCAAGGTGTGTAAACTTTATTATTTGTTTAGAGAGCAAAAACAACAACACAATAACAAGAAAAGATAGTATCCTCTTACAAATGTCATTTTCTTGTAAACGAGACAAAAGCATGAAAAGAGCATTTACACCCGGTTAATCTGTTATGAGAGCAACACATGAAGTGCAACACTGAAAACTCTCCATGAGAGCTAAAACAGTTTTCAAACTTCTGCACTGTATAACCTGTGCAGTTCTGATATAATTCTCACCTACAAACTCTGGATCTCGTACCCCTTTCCCTTTCTTAATCCAAGCATACTTGGCTTCAAAAAGGAAGTCAAAAACGCATTTTTGCTGACGCCTTTGGACTGTGTTTGTGCAAACTTTGTTTTTACGTAGTGTGTTGCTATGGCTATGATTTTATTATGCATTTAAAGTCATTGTCGGTTTAACTTGTATCAATAAATAAAATCCAATCAAGACGTACACAATTATATAACACTTTTCATTCACATTAATTCAAGGATGGTTATTGCTGTGATTACGGTGTTTAAGTATATATGAGAGAATAGAGATCTGTCACAACATGAGCAATCAATAAAGGTGAATGATGCATCAAACCACTCTTGTATATTAATGAGGAAAATTCGACAAAATGACATGATCTGCGTACACAGGTCAGTTACTTAAATGCAAAGTTTCAATCTCTTTTTCTCACTTCTACTCTCTCTTTCCATGCATGCATGTGCGCGAGGCGCGGCGCAGCACAGCCACACACACACACCCACACAACACACACACACACACAGTGTTGGCATCTTTCTCAGGTTCGTACACAAAGCCAAAAAGCCTCCACTCCCATTCTCTCTTGTCTTTTTTCTAGCCTGCAAGCAGATGCTGAACCTTTCCAGTCAATCAGCCCTGGTCACTAAACAATGCATGATGATGGCCAACCAGTGCCCCTTCAGAGGTTTCCCCTCACAAGAAATCACACAGACAATCAGCGTCTTCAAGACAAAAGTGAGTAACACTTGTCAATCACGAATCAGTAGAGAACAACTGATAACAGAAACAAACGAGGACAGACCAACTCACAGCAAGCATGTTAACATAACAAACACAACTTACCATCTTCCTCTGTCTTGGTCTCCTCCGAGATTCGTGCGAGTTCAGCAGCGACCCCTTGGGGTTCTATCCGAACAAATCTGAGAAGAGAGGGCAGACAACACAAAGGCTGCGTTTGTCTGTGTAGCCTCCTCAAAGATTCATGATGAAACGATTGGGCTTTAGAGTATTCACAGACATTGATGACCTTACTGAATACTTCCCAGCATTTAGGGGGAATATGCTGTGGTCCACAACGCCCAAATCGCAGACAGTGCTTTCCATTTCAGCCCTTTTTCTTACTTCTCCACTAATGCACAAAGGTGACGATCAATCTCAACAGAGATGGGGGTGGCATCCACAGAGTCCTGTATTTTTTAATATTCTAATCACCTGGACTAACCATGTGTAGTACAGCTGACATGGGGTCTATTTGAACAGCCATCCCTGACAACACTGTATGGACGAAGCTCTCCCAGGACAGTGGTGAACACAGGGAGTTATTTCGAGGTTCAGCAGATTGACCAGAATCACTTGCTGACAAAGACCCCAACCCACTAATAGAGTGAGAATGATCGGCCTGTGCACAAGGTAGATTCAGAGCAGAATTTGGGGGTTGATTTTCAGGCTAAAAAAAAAGAATTCACACCATAACATGCTTGGAAAGTGGTCCAGCGTATAAACGACAACAATTATACAAGACATACAAATAACTACACGACGAAATGTGAAATAAGCATGCTGGGTGCGGGTCGTTCGTCCCCTTTTTTGGCGTAGGAACGGACCAATGAACCAGGGATGGGTTGCCAACTATTTACGGAAGCAATTCGCCCCCCCCGCCCCCCCCCCCCCCCCCCCCCCCCCACCCCCCCCCCCCCCAATTCCACTGTTCCCGCTCACTCGTCACCCCTCTCATCCATCTTGGTCCGTCAAAGTTCACGCACTTCAACCAATTGACATGAATTAGTGCTCCGCCAATGGAGGACCCTCGTGTGAGAGGCTGAAAAGGCCTGCTTCCGGATGGTGAAGGAGACAACGCCAGCTGCCCAGTTATAAACCTAAAAAGCAACACGTACCGCCCTGCTCGCAGTGTCTAAGAAGCATGTGTGGGACACCCTGATTGCAGTTCTGAACGTCTCTGACAATTTTTTTCTTTTTTTAAAACTCAATCCAGAGTGGCTGTGATGAATGTGCTGTTGCCTATTCCATGGCGTATTGAAAAAAGTCTGCAGGCTGTTGGCACACCTGACGCGGCTGCAACCACACTTACCCAACGAAGACTGCGGGTGAATGACTGAATGGATACAATGGCCAGACCCATAAAAGTGAGTGCGCACTGGTAAGGATAGCAATTATACCACACCTTCAGCACCGCAGTAAAAATAATTGCCTTTGCTTTCCAAAAGGGGACAAGTCCTGATCGAACGCTTCTTGTTCAGAATACAACGTAGTCCACGATCGCGGCAAAAAGTCCCCTAACCCTCCAATGCCGCTTCCCAACCCTTTCTAACAACCACCCCCCCTACTGCGCGCCATAAACTACTGGCCCCCTTCAGTCCTCGGTCTCCACGCCAACCCCCCTCTCCTCTAATACCATATCTCCTTGTGTTACCCACCCCATACACCTTTCTTGCCCATCTAAAACAAAAATCCTTGACTATCCCGCCGCCCCGCAGTCCCACCACCCAAACAACCAACCCGCCCCCCGCCCCAACCCAACCAAGCACCCCCGTCTGACCCGCCCGACAGCCAAGCCGGGTAAAATCACGGCTTGTTAAGCCTATAAGTTTACGTAGATCTGTTAAAACAGCCGCCACTGCTCTGTATGCCGCCGTCATGGGCGGGAGCTGGGCTGGCGAGGACGCCCGACCCCGTGACGCCTTGTCTTTACGTCTGAACTCTAGTGTCACCCCGTCTTAATTATAACAGGCGGGGAGCGAACACTTAGCTCTGCACTCAGGCACAGGTCTTGGGAGGTATGGGGGAGGCGAGGGGGGGGGGGGGGTAGGAGGCAAGGGGGGAGGGGGGGGAGGGGGAGATGGCTGGTGGGTTGTTGTTCTTGTTTGGGGAGTATTGCTTTCTTTTCCGTTTCCTTCAATGTGTCGGTACGGTGTTCAGTTCAGTTCAGCTGGTTTTATTAACGTCTGTTCCCCATTGATGCTATTAGAGCCCAATACTTTACCGCGTCCTCCCAGTAACCACCGTTAATCAAAGATCAGCCAATCCCACTCACTTTTGAATACTTAGTGGTTAAACATGAACAGCTCCCCGCAGTGGCTCCCTTTAGCTTGTGCCCTTCTAGTCGCCATGGTGTTGTATGGCCCGAGAGGGGTCTCCCCCCGCCGCCTCTCACGCAGCCCTGCTATCTTGGGCCCGTGATTGTATCAATGAGAATTTGTTGTGAGAAATGGCGTAAGACCCGCCCTTTCCGCCCATGATGCAGACATCGGGCGATACCCGTACCATTCTCCTGGCCAGATATTGTGTTTCAGCAGTGTGTAACCTGAGTTTGTCGCTATTCTCTGGCGTATTCCCCACCAACTGGCAGCTCGAGGACAAGTATGCTAATTTGAGTTCGATCCGATTTTGTTATATCCACCCCATTTTCAAACGTTAGCACACCTTGTACGAAATGACTGCCGTTGTGCCCCGTTCTTGTTTACGTGACGCACTGCAGTTACCCGCGTGTCATCTGGATGTAGTCAGTTTTATGCCCCCGGGTTCTGTCGTTATTCACCCTTTACAACCCTTGCTATTCTTTTTATGACGGGGCCGCAGTTGGTAGTAAGCACTTACCTTTGCTTGTTGTGTCACCGGATACAAGTGTTACGTGCTGCATCTCAAAGTAATCCTTTCCGAGCTTTACGCCACTTCCCTTGTCAGGAGAGCTGAAGCACACGCTTTTGAATCACATAGCGAATAGTTGCAAAGGCTGGCACTCCCCGTAGTCACGCTCAAATTGCAATATCATTTGCTGCGAACATATGCGCCTAACAGTCCTTGCCCGCTGAGATCTTCTTTTTCCATCAGGGCTCGTGTTCTTACCGCCCCCCCCACCAGAACCTTATTTAGTATCTTTCTAGAAACTGAGATAGGTTTTTTTCCATTCGGTGTATGTCTCTATGTCCACAAATTGTCACGAGTAACTGCGTAGACTTGCGTCGCGCTATTTATCCAAGAGGCATGAGTCCCGGTTCCGTTTCTCGACTTTGTTGTAACTCCTAATAATCAAATTTGTCCACCACCCAGCTCCAAGGGGGATCTTAGGCTTGTGAGGATCTTCCGTTAGTCCATGTTGTTAACTCAATGTTACATAATCGACTACTAAGCTATACGTCGTATATTTTTCTCCCGGGTTGTAAATATAAGAATACTGTCCGACTCGTTTGGGTATCATCTTTGGTTCGAGAAGCCATCAATAGTTTGCTGTAACTGTGGTGGGCTTCGTTCCCGGACAGCCTCTCTCCGCCATCACTAGTTTTGGATCTGTGAAGGGTTGTGATCTATCACCGGTCCACCACCTCCTGCGCTTTGACATAATTTTTGCATAGTATGTGCGATAATGGTCAACCTCCGGCCCGTTTCATGCATTTGTATCCCAACTTTCATCATCGGCTTCGTGTCGGTGTTATATACATGTAGTGATATTCTTTTGCAGCGCAGACATTCTTTCCATGCCATTTGGCCCTGCTGTAATTTTGGACTCGCATAACGAGTAGAGCAATGCCATAAGTTTTCGGTCTTGCCCAAGGTGCCAGTTGATTCTTTTTCCAAGTTCATCTCTTTTTTTTGCCCGGCTTAATAATAAGGTTCTTTTAGTTTTTTTCCAATGACAGTGCTGACTGATGTGTGTACGACACAAAGATCTCTACCATTTGCACAGTTTTTCTGTTTAATGTAAATATATTATCACTCTAATGTCCAAATGTAAATGGCAGGGATTTCACCATTATTAATAGCAGCAAACATGTTTTTTCACCTGAGAATTTTAACACCATTCGATCTCTTTATAATTTGATAAATTGTTTAGTTCCTGTTGATAAATTGTCTGCACATGTCTGATAGATCCCTCTATTCGAATTTTTCCTTAAACGGGTGTTTATCCATATTGCAATGTCATCAGCGTATTGAACCACATTTGTGTTCTTGGACAAAGCTTTTGGAAGATCATAAACAAATGGAGAATAAAATTGGAGCATGATTGATACCCTTGTGGAACTCCCCATATCTAATATCTTCTTAGGATTGAGTACGCGTCATTGCAAGTTTTATTTTACACTATGTGTCTATCCCTCCCCCCCAACACAGGCTTAATATATCCATACACTTTGCCACCAAATTCCATCTCCTTCTCCATGTGTAATACTCTTTGGCATGCCAAACACTGTCCATATGCCTTTTTAACGTAAAAAAAATGTGGCTAAGTGTACTCTTTTCCTCTCGTGGGGAAATTGACGTTTGGACATGAGTAGTAAGCTTAACCAAATGATTCTGTTAGTGCATCTCCCTGTCCTAAAGCCAGCTGCTGAAATGGAATGAGGTATTTTTGCTCCACACCATTTAAAAAAAAACGATCCCGTTGGAGTATAATTTTTCCATAATTTTTCAAACATGAGAAGTTAGTGATGTACGGTTGCTAGCGCGTCCCGTTCGTAACATCCAGGACGTCGACCAATCCTTGTGTACAGAAGATCACGGATCTGATTGAACTGTTATCTTATACATTTATCGTTGTTGTCCAAACGTTTTTTGTATACCCATTAGTGACAGTGCGCCGTTCCCGCAAATAATGCAAAGGCAATGCAGTACTGTGGCAACGTGGCAACTCTCAGGTCTCAACGACTTGGAAAGGGAAGGAAGGAAAGAACGAAGAACCCGTGAGTGAGGGTTTACAGGGTTTGCTGGGTCGTTGCACTGCTGACTGTTGTTATATATTTGAGAATATGACATGATGATCAATGACGAAAAGTGGTATAAGTCCTACCACCTCACACCCACACGCAAAAAAGAAGAAAGGAAAAAAAAAACTCGTCTACCCATGCCCATACGCCACATAGTCCTCTCCTCCTTGCTCCTGCCTGTCTGTAGATGTCTGTCTGCCTGGCTGTCTGTCTGTCTGTAGTCTCTTGGATTTTTGCTTTCTCCATCAACTCCCCTTTGACCCTCGTTGTCTTGGTTCGTTTCAGTCTCTGCCAGTTCGTTTTTGGTCAATGATGAAGGAATTGTTAGCCTCCTAGTTGTTTTCCGCCATCACTCATTTGCTCGGCACAGTATTAACACCTCTTAAGATAAATGTTAGCGAACCGGCATACTATTGTTTGGTTGATCAGCGGGGGAGTCTGCATCTCTCTGCAGATCACGCACTAAGCAAAGGCTTTTTGTCCATGATTCTAAGCTGTTGTCCAGCACCTACAGGTGACGGACAACGCTGAGATTGTTAGACATTAGTTGACCACGCGACGAGCTTCTGACACCTTTTGACTCCCCCACACCCCCTCCCCCTGTATCTTTGGAAGTGGATTCTCAAGCAAAAGGCTCAAAAATTTCCTGTACATTTAATACTCTCACTTAAAGATTTTGATTTTTAAGCACTTTATTTCCTTACATCGCTTTCTTGTTATTTTTACTTTTCTGCCCTTCACTGGCTTTTTTTTTTGGGGGGGGGGGGGGGGGGGGAGGTGCCGTTGGATTTGCTGTATGAATCCTTGGCTGTGAGAATACCACATAATTATTACTGTAGTATATCTCGCCCCTTTCATGCCGCGATGGAGGAGCACGACACGAGGAGCTGTCTCACTGATGGGGACTGAATGAGCGGTCGAAAAGCCTCTGAGCAGGTACTATGAATGGTTTTGTATTGAAAATGTGACCACGATGGTCTCCGTATGCTATTATTGAAGGTTTTATATCAATATATTTTAGAAGTTAATGCCTAATCTTTCATTCCGTTGATTTCTGTCACAGACCCACCCCCCCCCCCCCCCCCCTCATTTTTCTCTGTTTCATTTTGAATCTTTGCCAAGTCATTATTGTAATGACGGTTGTCGGCACCTGCCCCCCCCCCCCCCCCCCTCCCTCCCCCCACAAACACTTTTCACACTGCTAATTGTTCAATATTACACTTGAACAAATGTGAGGGGGTTTGAAAGGGGGGGGGGGGGGGGGGAGGGAGGAACGCGCAGAGGCTAACAAACATTTACTGCCAGCACAAACAATGACATGGTAAACGAATTAAAAACGAAAAGAAAAAAAATGGGAAGGGGGATGTGAGAGACAGAAAATGGGAATGAAAAATAATGGCATCTAGGTTATATTATAACTATGAAATTCTTCATATCACTATCAGCCCTACGGTAACCATAGTACTCCATCTGAAAACAGAGAACCGTCTATAGCACTGCTCAGAGGCCTTCGTTTGTGATTCGGAATCATCAGTGAAGCCTGGCTGTAGTGTGTCGGTCCTCCCTTGGGACTCAAATGGAGATTATACGATCCAAAAAAGTTCAGATCCCCAGCAAGGCATTGGCACTGCACGGAAAAAAAGCCCACACAACCGAACCACGCACGATATGCGGCATTATTTGTAAAGTGCATTGATGAATTTCTTCACATCGTGAATAATACTCACTAATGGTCTGTCTGTCTGTCTACTCTGTTTTTCTTTCTATATATGTAGACATCTATTTCTCTATACACAATGAGATTGATATAGACAGAAAGATAGATAGGGAGACAGACAGACAGCCCGACAGATACATATCACCATGAAGGTCCCACAAAATCTCTGTACTTTCTGTGCATGGGAACCCTCCACCTCTCAGCTCGCTAATCTATTAATTACTAACACACACTGCTATGGTGGCTGCGGAGAGACTGTGTCGATTCATCTTGGTGTCAGACCAACAGGGGACATCAGCGGCATTGTAAATTCATCACTCCGCTGGGGGTGGGTCACCAACAGATTGCCCTGCAGGTAACCATTTTGCAACACCTCAGGTCCTGCGCTATTCAATTCCTATCCAGAGGATTAGTTTCCATGTCTAAAAAAAACAAACAGTTGAAAGGAAATGGTCAAGGGGACCTGCCAGGCAGTTTTGCCAGTGTCACCTTTCAAGTGAATACCAACAAAAAAGGCGGGCCAGATCTGTTTCTGTGTGATGCCCAATGACGAAAGTTGAGAGAGATCCATGGTTGACTTAATTCTCTGTGTCAAAAGCATCATAATGGTGTTGAGCCGTCCAAATTACTCAAACGGGCAGCAGAGGGTGTGTGTAATCCATAACGACGGGTAAAAGGGTTGCGCTTTAACAGGGCCGGTACTGAATCGGAAAACCGCCAGCAAAACAGGACAAGCATCTACTAGAAACCGTGCGCACAACAGAAACAAACAATAGGTGGGAGGGGACTTTCCGGGAGGAGGGTCAGGGCGGGATTGGGGAGGGGGGAGAGGGGAGTGTAGTGCTCGGGTGTTGGGGACGTGGGCAACCTTCACATCAGTCGGCATTTGTTTGGTCAGGAAGGTTTTTTAAAAGCAGCACGGTTTGTAATTTGTTTCGTAAAGACTATAATAATGTGATTAGAGAGAGGTTTACGTGGGAGCGGTTGTGGGAGTGGGGTGAAGGACGCCAGATTCATCCTCTCTCTCTT
>JADBJO010037113.1:0-5000 GCA_016801955.1 Conus betulinus | reverse complement strand
AGGATATTTGAGCTACTAACAGCAGGAAATAGGATATTTGAGCTGCTAACGGCAGGGAAATAGGATATTTGAGCTGCTAACGGCAGGAAATAGGATATCTGAGCTGCTAACAGCAGGAAATGCATTAGCCAAAAGAGATTTGCTCTGAAGAGATGGGAGGGAAGGAGGGAGGTACAGAAACATGTGGCGATGTGTCTACAGTGTTGTGATGGAGAAGGGGAGGGGGAGGGAGATGTCCAGAGGGGTGGGGGTGGAGAGGAGGGAAGGGGTGGAGCAGCTTTAACTACCACACAAAGGCTGATGATTCTCTCGGAGGGATGAGGGATGAGGGACGAGGCGCACGAGTAAGCACGCACACGGATACACAAACGCACGCCAATGAAACACACACACACACACACGCCACGCGCACACACAAACGCACACATACGCGCACGCACTCACGTGCACCACACACACACACACACACACACACACACACACACACACACACACAGGACACACGGGATACACACACCCTCGCACGCGTGCTTACGCATGCTCTCTCTCTCTTTCTCTCTCTCTCTCTTTCTCTCTCTCTCTCGGAGCAGAATCCCGGACCAGCACCCTCGAAGACTGTGGAAGGTACAAAGGCTCCAAAGACGGACACGACGCTGAGGCAGACACGGCTTAGCACCAGTTCCCGTGGTGCCAGTGCTGACAGACCTGGGACGACTTTGGAAGAACGGGCGGAACCCCAGTCAGTGTCTAAGGAGCCCACCATTGCTGACATCGTGGCCTTGCTGCAGGAGATGCAGGAGACCAACAAGGCGATGAACAGTAAGTTGGACGATGTGCAGAAGGATGTGAAGACCTTGGGAGAGCAGTACTCTGCATTGCGGGAGGAAGTTCAGGGTCTCAGGGAGGAAGTGTGGGACTTACGTGCCGAGAACAGTAACTTGTGTCGTGCCAACTCTGAACTGTCCGAAAAGCTGGCGAATCTTGAACGGAAAACAGACGATCTAGAGGGACGCTCGAAACGCAGTAATTTGTTGTTCTACGGTGTGAGCAAAGGTGAGAATGAGACCGGTGATGACTGCGAGCGAAAGTTGAAACAGTTGATTGCTGAAAGAATGGGTGTGGATGGGGTCGAATTTGATAGAGTACATCGATTGAATGCAAAAGATGATTCCCCCATTATTGCCTGTTGTTCTGCCTACAAGGATAAGGTCCGTATCCTCAAAGCGAAAACTAAGTTAAAAGGTTCTAAGATTTTTGTCGGTGAGGACTTTACCACAAGAGTAAGAGAAATCAGGCGCAAACTGACACTCATCTGAAAGATGCCAGGGGCAGGGTAAAAGAGTAGCAATGGTTTTCGACCATCTTCTCATAGATGGCCGGAAATTGCTCTCGATGACTCTGGGCAATTGAAAGAAAAGAGATAGGTTTTTGGCCGGTCCTCTTGTCCTGCGCAACACACTTCTTTAGGGAACAATTCTGACCTGATACCGGTAGAAACCCTAACTAATCGCGAATCCGTCATGCCTGACGGTGGTCGCGTTGTGCACGGGTTTTTCAGAACAATGTTGCTGAAGTGAGCGATCGTGTGATGATGTGTTTTTGGGTCAGGAGCGGTTTGCTGAAAACAGGCACTTGTATTATGTTCCTGGCGGCGAAATTAAAGATGATGTTATGGACGAGAGAGTGTTGATGATAACACTGTTTTGATGATAACAATACTCGTAGTACAGGTGCTCAGTTTCCCGTCAGATCTGTGTGTAAAACGTTTTTAATTTATCTCATGGAATGTGAATGGTTTACTCTCAAAATTTATTAATAATGATTTTGTTTCATATGCCTCTGGTTTTGATTTTATTTGTTTTGGAGAAACCTTTTTGGAAATGTTCAGTATGGATATCTTTGTTGGATACAAATCCTTCTGTAAAGCTGCTGTCAAACTGTCAGAACAAGGGAGGCGATCTGGGGGTCTTGTTTGTCTTATTAAAGAAGAATTTCTTCCCTTGTGAAGTGGATTGACGTTCGTTATTTCAATGTTTGTGTGTTTTTGATTGATAAAACTTTATTAGGTTCTGCTAAAAACATTGTGTTAATTTGTGCATATGTTCAGCCGGAAGGGTCCCCTTTCTATGCTCATTTTAATATTGATAATGGCATTTTCACGCTTGAAGAATGTTTGGCTGACTGTTTGTTGTCGCTTGGTGATGTCGATGTTATTGTATGTGGTGACTTAAACAGTAGAACGGCCAATTTTTTCTCCCGATATGTATACGGACATTGTTGACTCAGCTGTTGAAACAGACAGTCATCCACCATGTAGTGATCGATGTTCACATGATACTGTTTTGAATAATTATGGCAAATTATTGTTGAATCTCTGTACTGCTTTTGACTTGTACATAATGAATGGTGTATGTCAGGGCGACCGTTATGGTTGCTATACATACTTGGCAGATAGCGGTAGCAGTGTTAATGATTATTTTCTTGTTTCTAAAGATTTGTTCTCATTCTTTTCTGATTCTTGCTACATGTTTGTATCCCAAAGAATTGAATCTGATCATCTACCCCTTGAATTTCATGTTAATGTCTCCAGGGAAAACTATCATAAACCTGTTGAAGTTGATGTTATTGTGTTGATGATAAGTTTGTTGGAATGACAATAATGCATTAATTTACAGAAATAATTTGTGCGATACAGAAATGCTAGCTAAATTAAAACGTGCGACAGAATTAATTGATGTGGATATAAACATGGCTTTGAATTTATTTAATGATTATATTAAAAGTTGTGCAGAATTTATGAAGAAGCAGGTGCAAACAAGGAAGGGGGGGTGTCAAATGAAGATTGGTTTGACACTGAATGTAGGGGTGATGAAAAGGAAAACACAAGCATTGTTGAGAATTTCTTTGCGAACTTTAAAGGACACAGATAGAAGTATTTATGTTATAGCAAGGAGAGAATATAAGAACTTTTTAAAAAGAAAGCAGAAAATGTTTAATAAAACTTTGCTTGATGACATGATAAGGTCTCTCCCCTCACAGCAAGAATTTTGGAGAATGGTTAAAAGAGTTCCATTTAAAAGAAACCAGCCGAAGAACAACATCTCTCAGGAAGCGTGGTTTGAACATTTTAAAAAACCTACTGGAAAAAGATATTGTTGATGAGGATGTGCAGGATATGGCAAACAATGATGGAGAAAATGAATATTTTAACCGTCCTATTTCTGAAGAGGAGGTGCTGTTTGCACTGCGTAAACTGAAGAATAAAAAAAGCTGCTGGGCCAGATCAGATTGTTGGAGAATTGTTGAAAAACGCTGGTGTCCAGATCATCGATTTTCTCTTTAAAATTCTTTAATAAACTTTTGATAATGGACTTTTTCCCAGACAACTGGTCAGAGTCAATTATTTTGCCTCTGTTTAAGAAAGGAAGCATAAATAAACCCTAACAATTACAGGGGCATTAGTTTGGTTGATATCAGCAGTAAATTGTATAGTTCAATCATTAATATAAAAGATTACAGGAGTGGGCGGATTTCAATAATATTACTGGAGAACATCAAGCTGGATTCAAAAAAGGATATTCCACTATTGACCATTTGTTTACCCTTCTTGCCTTTTGTGCAAAAAACAGTTCTGTTCAAATCGTAAATTTTATGTTGCATTTATTGATTTTGAAAAAAGCATTGATTCTATTAATAGGCATTTTTTGTGGAAGGTACTGTTGAAAAATGGTGTAAAAGGAAAACTGTTTTGTAGTATTAAAGCTATGTATAAACTTGTGAAAAGTAGAGTTAGAAACGGGTCCGAATGACTGACTGAATATATAAACTGTGCAGCTGGTGTAAGACAGGGCGATGCGTGTAGTCCTGTTCTATTTTCTTTTTTCATTAATGAGCTGGCGATTGATGTTATTAATAATGGTCTTCATGGGGCAAAATTTCCAAGGGATATCTTAGAATGTTTTATTCTTTTGTTAGCGGATGATGTTCTTTTAATGTCAGAAACAGTAGTGGGTCTACAGCGTCAACTGAACAATTTATGCAGGGCGGCAAACTCTTTGAACTTAAAGTGAATTTGAATAAAAGTAATATAGTTGTCTTTAGAAAGGGGGGGTATCTGGCAGCTAGAGAGAGATGGATGTTCGATGGTATTGCTATGCCTGTCTCAAATGTTTATAAATACTTGGGGATTTATTTCTCGACACGTTTGAGCTTTACCGCGCTTGTAAAGACCTTGCTAGTAGAGCAAAAAAAAAATGCGTTGATAACTGTTATGAAAAGATTGAATGCATTGAATAATAATTCTCTTGATTTATTTTTAAAAATATTTGATTCTCAAATACAGCCCATTTTGCTGTACGGTTCTGAAATCTGGGGATTGGAGAAAGCGGTTGTACATTGTGAAGCAGTACATTTGTTTGCACTTAAAAGGTTTTTAGGTTTAGATAAGCGCGTCTCTAATGATTTAGTCTATGGAGAAACACACCGATACCCACTGTCCCATTGTTCAGCCGTAAGGTGTGTTAGATACTGGTTAAAGCTTTTGCACATGGATGATTTTAGGTTACCACGCAAATCGTATGATATGTTGCTAGAATTGGATGCAAGGGGAAAGAAAAACTGGGTGTCGAATGTGCGTCTGATGTTGTGTGAATATGGCTTTGGTGATGTATGGCTGAATGGGGGTGTTGGGGATCAGCGTTTGTTCGTGCGTTCTTTTCGTCAAAGGTTAATAGACTGTCGATGGCAGACATGGAATGATCATATTCAGACTAGTGAAAGGTATGATTTGTATAGAAACTATTCAAATGTTGGTAATAATCAATCGTATTTAAGGTTTGATCTAGATATGTATTTGAAAAAAATGATAGTTAAGTTTAGACTGGGCGTATCTGATATAAAAACTCACCAGTTAAGGTACAGGCAATACAGAGAAAACGATTTAATTTGTCCAATGTGCATGCAGGGAGAGGAAAATGAATTGCATTTCTTGTTTTGCTGTC
>JADBJO010037112.1:0-10097 GCA_016801955.1 Conus betulinus | reverse complement strand
GGGTATGTTTGCGGTAAGCGTGTGCGTCGTGTGTGTGGCGTGCGTGCGTGTATGTATGTATGTGGTGTGGGTGTGTGTGTGTGTGTGTGTGTGTGTGTGGCGTGTGTGTGCGGAGCGCGCGCGAGCGCGCGCCAGTATAAGCGGTAGCATCGGGTGTGTGATGTTGGTGTGTGTGTGTGTGTGTGTATGCGGCACGGCCACGCGTGTGACTATACAAGGCACGTGCTTGTATCGTGTCCGAGAATAGACGGGATCAAACGTCCTGCGTCGTCGATTAAGCGCGGTTTGTTCTATCGGCCGCGTGTCCCCTTCGCTTTCTGCGGGAGCTCATGTTGTATGTCGTGTTTCTCCCATTCTTATGCTGTTGTTTATCTGTTTGTGGGTCGGCCCTGTGTGATGGATACTCCGCGTAGCTTTGAAACTGGGTTGAACGGATAGCCCTCTGCGGAGGATGTGGTCTGCTTCGTGTTCGTCTGGCGGAGGGCTTGTCTGCAGTAGGAAAATGCCCCCCTTCCCTCCCGACTTCTTATCGTACAGGCAGCGTTTCTGTTTCCCTGTCTGTTGCCATTGTAATGTGGGGGGCTCTGTCTTCTGCCTGTTTTTTTTTTTTTTTTTTTTGTTTTAATCAAGAATTTAATTCTTGTCTTCTGTTGTGTCCTCCTCGTTGGTCTTCTTCTTTCTTCTTCTCTTCTTTTCTTCTTCTTATTCTTAGTCGTCTCTACATTCGGATAAACACACCACCAAACACCACACACACACCACACAACACGCACACGCAACGCACGCACGCACGCACGCACGCACGCACGCCACGCCACGCACGCACGCACACAGACACACACACCACAACTAACCCACACACACACACACACACACACCAAACCCCCAACCCCCCCCCCCCAACACCACACACCCACACACATCAACACGCACGTCACACGCCGCACGCGCACGCACGCACGCACAATGACACTCACACAACACACAACAACACACACACAACACCACACACACACACCACACACGGACACACACCACACACACACCACACACACACACACACACACACACACACCCACACGCACACACACACCACGCACTACGCAAACTAAACAAACACACACACACACACCACACACACAAAACACACAAACACACACACACACACACCAGCATGCACGCACGCACGAACACACCACACACACACACACACACACACCAAGCATTCGACCACGCAGACACGCACGCACCAAGCACGCACGCACGCCGCAAGAACGCACGCACGCACGCACGCAACGCACACACACAACACAACAAAACAAAAAAAAAAAACAGGGCGCGAAGTACTTGTATTTCCCTATATATTCTAGCTAGTCTGCTATATATCTCTATATTATATATACATCTCTGTATGTCTGCCATAAAACACCAACGACCGTCCCTCCTTCCTCTATTTAAACATTCCCCACAGTCCTCCCCCCCCACACTCCTTCCCACTCACCCTCTTTCTCTCGTGTCGCTGTGGCGCCGGTGATTTGTTTGAGTTTGCCGCTTGTTGTGTCCACACAATGCAGGGGAGAAAGAAATGTCAGCGCTATGTTCTCTAAGTGAGTTCTCTGGTACCACACAGAGGGAGACCAGAGGGACCGAATCATCGATACTGCTTCAGAGCCAAATGATCAGGAAACACAAAACAACAACACACACACACACACACACACACACACACACACACACACACACACAAACACACACACCACACACACACACACTTGCCCGTTGATGATGAAGCGTGCTGGGGGGGTGTGGTGCCGGTGAAACCCGGACAACACACGCACACACTATTGGCAAAACCAAAGCGCGTCGTGAAGATAAAGATTGTAAGAAAAAAGACAAAGACAGAACATACAAGCTTGCAGTTTCAGGTTGATTGAGGAGCCTCTCAGTGTGTGTGTGTGTTTGTTGTGTGGTGTGTGTGTGTGTGTGTGGTGTGGTGTGTGTGTGTGTGTGTGTGTGTGTGTGCTTGCGGCGGCACAACAACAACAAACACGACCATGACCACGCACCACCACCACCGAAAAATCCAACCTCAAACACCCTCTCTCTATATTCTCTATGTTGGTTCTGTCTGTTCTGTCTGGCTCTCTCTATCTCTCATCTCTCTCTCGCTTCTCTTCTCTATGCTCTCTCCACACACACCACACACACACACACACCCACACACCCACACACACACACACACACACACACACAACACCACACACACAACAACATGAAGAGAGAGGGGCAGAAAACTGAAAGACAAAGAAGTGTACACACAGATACCTCACCGTACGCTCGTACAAACACAAAACACACACACACACCACAACACACACACACACACAACACACCACACACACACACACCTGGCACACACCTCACACACAGCTCACGCCGCACGCACGCACGCACGCACGCATCGCACGCACGCACACACACACACCAAGCACACACACAACGCACAGCACACACACACGCACAGAGCGAGGAGAGAGAGAGGAGAGAGAGAGGAGGGGGGGGGGGCACGCAAGTTGCATTGTAGAAAAAAATGGGTGACACAGTTCAGTTTCCGACCAATGATAAATAAACGCTAAATCAATAACAATACTCTAAGTAGTAAGTAGTGTATAATAATAATAATAAGAAGAAGAAGAGAAGAAGGCAGACGAAGAACAAAAAATATCATTCACATCATCATCATCATCGTCATCATCATCATAGCAGCAAAAGCTACGCAATATTGTCCTGCCCAGGCCTTATCAGCAGTAATCGTAAAAACCTTCAAAGACCTGACCACTCCTCAGCTACCTACCACCCCCCCTCCGCCCCACCCCCCACCCGATGATAGTCTCCCAGAAAGGAAAGCGCCTCAGGAAGTGACCACACACTGGACACAGCTGACCCCTAAGAAGGGGAGGAACTATTTGCACTGCTCTTCTGGCGTGTGTTTGAAGGGCCCACGCGGTGCTCTTGAGTCCTTTCGCTGGATCTGAGGACCCCACGATGGTGAAACGTCGGAGGTCTGGTGGTGGGTTTGTTGTGTTGGTGTTTTAGAGGGGTGAGGAAGAGGAGGAGAGAGGATTGGTACTTTCGGTTGGTCATGTGTATGTGTTGGTCTCAGTGGTGTTTGCTATTGGTGGGTGATTTTTGTACGAAACAGGAGAAAGAACTTGGTACCACACCCGTTGAAGCATTAAAAGAAAGCATGCGACTGCCCGCCTGTAAACAACGACACAGACTATGCCTGATGACTCACGTGTTACTTTCATTAAGGAAAAAAAAAAAACAGACAGTGGTGGGGGGGGGGGGGGGAGGGGGGGGCAGGATGGAGGTACACCTATTAGGGAAAAAAAAATAAAATAAAAACAAAAAATCGTTTAAAAAAAAAAAAAAAAAAACAAGTGGGAACACTTTGGAGGATCGAAAAAAAGAGAAAAAAAAAAAGGCTTTAATACTAGTATTATTTTCGTTCGCGTGTTTTTGTTAGTGAGGCGATATTTTTTCTCTTCTCTCTCTCTCTCTCTCTCTCTCTCTCATCTCTCTCTCTCCCTCTCTCCTCTCTTCCTCTCTAACATGAAGAGTTGAAAATCTGTGGTGTTCATGGTAGATTTTTGTGTGCTGCTAGGATCTGGTCACCAGAGACCAAGTGGCGGAGACAAGACAGAGAGAGAGAGAGAGAGAGAGAGAGAGAGAGAGGAGAGGGCAGACAGACAGGACAGCAAGGACAGACAGACAGAGAACCGAAGAGAGAGAAAGAGAGAGAAGAGAGGAGAAGAGAGAGAGAAACAGAGATAGAGCGAAGAGAGAGAGAGAGAGAGAGAGAAGAGAGAGAGGGAGGGAAGAGAAAGTGAGAGAGAGAAAGAGAAAGAGAGACTGACTGAGAGAGAATAAGAGACGAGAGAGTTCTGCCTGTGACGCCGAAACACACTGATTCAACCCCATCCCAGGGTGACGTCATGTTGGTTACTGTCAGACTTCACGTCATCAAGGAGCCGGAATAAATCAGACGTAGAGCGCCGGACTCGTAATCTTGGTGATCTGGGGGTTGCAGGTTCGAATCTCCGCCAGGGGCGTTTCGGTACAGGGGGATTTTCCCCTCGGAGTTGACTATAAACCGAGGTTCCGTGTGTGAACGCACACATAACATCTTGCACACACGTACAATCCCATCACCAACTTTCGGAAGAGGAAGGCCAGTTTGGCCGTTGGTATGGATGACACGTTACACATAGCATGCAATCTGCGTGAGAAATGGAAAGATGAAGGAAGTAAGGAAAATGAGTGATCGATATTGAACGATATTGACTGGATGACACGGGAAACGACTGAATGAAGCGCCAGCTGGCAGCTCTTCAGTCGGCATACCCAGGTAGGTGGCCAACCTTAGAAATGAGGAGGAGGGGAGTGTGTGTGTGGGTGTGTGTGTGTGTGTGTGTGTGTTGTGTGTGGTGTGTGTGTGTGTGTGTGTGTGTGTGGTGTGTGTATGGGGGGGGGGGTTGTAGCTGTCTGGCACAACACTATGACCACCAGAACGACAACATAGATAACGATGGTCGCAGATGGGGTTGTTTTTTTTTTTGCTTGTTTTTTGTTTTGTTGTTTATGATGGGTTTGTCAACGGGATTGGAACTCACAATTTCAGACTGCTAACCAAGCGCTTTACCACGCGGCCAAGTGGGGCGCCCTGTTTAGAAAGGCCCACGCAGCGTCCCTTTGTCGACGTCTCCTTCACTGGGCTGGAATCCTTGTCAGGGGGCTGGAATCCCTGTCAGGGGTCTGGAATCCTTGTCAGGGGGGCTGGAATCCCTGTCAGGGGGCCTGGAATGTTATCCAAAAATGCTGGAACGTCAGACAGTGTCAAATGTAGCGCAAATTTACTTTGGAATCGTCCCAATGATGTCGAAAAAGCGCCAATTTTAACTTAGAAATTTTCGAGTGTTTTTTTTTAACGCCTAAAAAAGCTCATTCTAAGAATGTAAACATGTGTTCACTTTTTTCTTCATCTCCTCTCTCTCTCTCTCTTCTCTCTCTCTCTCTCTCTCTCTCTCTCTCTCTCTCTCTCTCTCGTCTCTCTCTCTTTTTACAGCAATGACATATATTTCGTGATGGTCCCCTGTCCTCAGGTTTGTTCTTTTCTGCAAGCAGACTGTGCATGATCTATTCCTAATTCACATTGATGTGATTTGTTCGTTTAAAAAAGAGTAATAATATGGATTTCTAACAGTGTCCTCTGTTAGCTTGAGACCATCTGAAAATCTCGATCCATGTGATTAGATTCACTGCAATGCTGTTCCAGCTTCGCGGTGTTTGTGCTGAACACAACAATGTGGAACAATTCGTCATCCAGCTAATATGATGCAACAATTCAAAAGCACCGTCAGCTTTCTGTTTGACTTGGGGGGGGGGGGGGGGGGGGGGGGGGGGGGGGGGGGGGGGGGGGGGGGGGGGGGGGGCGGGGTGGGTGGGGGGAGACAGACGAAACATCTGCCTTGTACTGAGAAGGCCATTTTGGCTGAGGGGAATATTCAGATAAAACGTCTGCCTTTGTACTGTGAAGCCATTTTGGCTGAGGGGGAATATCCAGTTAAAAGTCTACCTTGAACAGAGGAGCCATTATCGCTGACTGGAAGATTCAGATCAAACGTCTGCCTTGTACTCAGGAGCCATGTTCGCTGTTTTGAGTCTGAATGCTGCTGCTTGTGTGTTTTTTTTTTTTTTTTATTCTAACCATTGATCCATTCGCGCTTTTCAAACGTCTAATCTCGCAGTGCTTTGGGGGTGGGAGGTGGGGGGTGGGGAGTGGAGACACTCGTTTTTTTTCGAGCTGTTCGCTTCTGTTGGATGTCTCGGGCGGCGCGAGTGGAACTGGTCAGGGACATGACGACGTCCTCAAAGCACTGTGCTTGCTGGCTGCCTTTGGGACGTCACCATTGGCACGCAGTCTCAAGGGTATGGTAAACCGAAAACGCTCAAAAGATGAAGACTCGATCCACAATGGCCGTCAGGAGGAATGGCATCAAGGGGCTGTCCTTGTCGGCCTGGTGAGAGGGAGGAGGAGGATGGCGAGAGGGTGGGAGGGGGAGAGGAGGGGCGGAGTGGAGAGATGGAGGTGAAGTGTAGAAAACCGATGGGTGGTATTAGGCTAAGGTGTAAGCGCCTAAGCCAATCTGGATGGACTGGTGGAATCCCCGGTAGAGTTTGCCCAGGTCAGCCTCACGTGATAAGTTCATCGACGTGATTAGACCTGGGTCTGCAAGGTAAACGATTTTAACCCAAGAGATGAGCTTGTTTATAATTAGATAACCCAGAGATAAGCTTGTTTATCATTAGAATAACCCAGAGATGAGCTTTGTTTTCTAATTAGATAACCCAGAGATGAGCTTGTTTATAAATTAGATAACCCAGAGATGAGCTTGTTTCTAATTAGATAACCCAGAGATGAGCTTGTTTCTAATTAGATAACCCCACAGATGGCTTGTTTCTAATTCGATAACCCACAGATGAGCTTGTTTCTAATTAGGTAACCCAGAGATGAGCTCGTTTGTAATTAGATAACCCAGAGATGAGCTCGTTTATAATTAGGTAACCCAGAGATGAGCTTGTTTCTAATTAGATCCACCCAGAGATGAGCTTGTTTATAATTAGATAACCCAGAGATGAGCGGAGAGAGAGAGAGAGGGGGGGGGGATATATAGAGAGGGGGATGGAGCCAGGGGGATAGATAGAGGGGATAAAGAGAGGAGGGGGCATAGAAGAGAGGGGGAAGAGAGGGGAGAGAGAGGCATAGAGAGAGGGGGGGAGAGATGAGAGAGAGAGAGGGGCGAGAGATGGAGAGAGGAGATAGAAAGAGAGGGGGGGTAGAGAGATGGAGAGAGAGAGAGGGGTAGATATAGAAGAGGGGGAGAGGGGGTAGAAAGGGGGGGAGGGGGGGGGGGGGGGGGGATGTGGAGAGAGAGAAAGGGGGGGGGGGGAGTTTTAATTTTGAGAAAATTCTAAGCACAGAGTAGCGTTTTTGTGTATCTTGAACTTAGTGAAGAGTTTTTAAAAAAAAAAAAAGCGACAATAAGATTTTGCAGTAACAAAAACAAAACAAAGCAAAACAAACCAAAAACACAACGGGGATGGAGGAGAGGAGTGGGGTGGGGGGTGGGGGAGACGGGAGGGGGTGAATAGCTCAGCTCATAGAGCGCCAGATTCGTAAATCCTGGTGATCCGGGGGTCGCGAGGAGTTCGGATCTCCGCTGGGCTGTTCTGTACAAGGTGATGCACTCCCTGGGAGTTAGCATTTGCTCTGCATCCATACCTTGACAAGTCCCTCCAATGAGATCATGTAAACCGACCGAGGTTCCGTGTGTGAAACGCACACACAACATCCTGCGCGCGCACATGGAATCCCGTGATCAAGTGTCGTGAAAGAAGGACCAGGGTCTTTTTTGCCGTTGGTATGCATACAGAATATACCCTCAGTGACAAATTGAATAACCGAGTAAAAAACAAAATTCAATGACTGAAGACATCTGACTGACTAACACGAGAAAGGAATGATTAGAGCTAGCAGGCAGCTCTTTTTAAAAAAAAAAAAATCGGTTCTTCTACCCAGTAGGCAGCCTGTTGCGCAAGCAAGAGCTTGCATTGTAGAAACTCATTGAGCTTGGTCTCTGTTGGTGAAGTGTGGCACTATAGACGCACTGTCTATAATAGTAAAACGAGCGAGGCGAACTAGAACGACAAACACAAAAAACCATGTCATAAAACGTTGTGCAACAAGGAAATGAGCTCAAGACAGCATAGTGCTCGCAAAAACTAACCAGTGTATAAGTTGAAGGCAATGAAATCAGGGGAAAGAATCCCAAGACATAGGACCGTATCAGTTGATAAAGTGATGGGAATGGAATCAGGGAGGGAACTCAATACACACAGGACTTTGTCAGTTTATATAACATGATGGAATGAAATCAGGGGAAAGAACCCAAGACATAGGACGTATCAGTTTGATAAAGTGATGGGAATGGAATCAGGGGAGGGAAACTCAATACATACAGGACTTCACAGTTTGTAAAGTGATGGGAGTGGAATCAGGGGAGGAACTCAATGCATACAGGACTTCACAGTTTGTTAAAGTGATGGGAGTGAATCAGGGGAGGGAACTCAATGCATACAGGACTTCACAGTTTGTAAAGGCGATGGGAATGGAATCAGGGGAGGGAACTCGATACATACAGGACTTCACAGTTTGTAAAGTGATGGGGTGTGGAATCAGGGGAGGAACTCGATACATAAAGGACTTTAGAGTTTATAACATGATGGGAATGGAATCAGGGGAGGGAACCCAATACATGCAGGACTTAACAGTTTATGTAACGATGATGGGGATAGAATCAGGGGGAGGGAACTCAATACATACAGGATTAATCAATTGATAACATGATAGGAATGGAATCAGGGGACATAACCCAATACACAGCACTGCGCAGCTTATGACATGATGAGAATGGAATCAGGGGAGATAATCCAATACACAGCACTGCACAAACTTACAAGATGGGAATGGAATTAGCGAAGACAGCCCCAACCACAAACGAATGGGAATGGGCAGTGGAAAAGGGGGGGGGGGGGGGGGGGGGGACGGAAGAAAAGAAACGGACGGAGGAGACAATCTTTATTTTTGTTGCGAGTACAAAGGAGGGAAGAACTTTAAAAAAAAAAATTGTCCACAAGGTAAAAACGGATAATAAGGAAATACGAAAGTTCAGTACAAAACTGCGTAAAACAATATAGCAAATCCAAACGATGTTTTACAGCTGCTGACCTAGCAGAAAGAAAAATGATGAAGACGAAAATATCATCATCATCATCATCATCATCATCATCATCATCATCATCATCAACAACAACAACAACAACAACAACAAAACAACAACAACAACAAAAATATTAACAAAGTGTAAAAAAAAAAAAAAAAAAAAAAAAAAAACATAGCAAACTGCAAAACAATTTTTGATGGATATTGATCTGATACAAGAAAAACATGATGTAGATGATTTCTATATATCATTACGTTGCACCCGCGCGCGCACACACACACACACACACACCACACACACACAACACACACACACACACACACAACACACACACCACCATCATCATCATCAATCATCATCATCATCATCATCATCACCACCAACCACCACCACCACCACCACCACCACCACCCACCACCACAACACACCAACACAACACACGAACCACCACCACTCTACTCCCAATCTGTATTAATCAATAAAGTTAATCATAAAGAATGTTGGATGAGTGGATGGAAAGCAGTGGGGGGGGGGGGGGGGGGGGGCGGGGGGGGGGAGAGCGAGAAGTGCATTAGGAGATGGGGGAGGGGTGGGGGAGGCGGAGTGAAGAGAGGAGAGGGGATGGGCTGCAGGGAAGGTAGGAGGGCGAGGGGAGGAGGAGGGCATAAGAACGGTGGAACAGCTGACAAACAACAACAAGAAGGAAAGACAACTAGAAACCACGTTGCCTCCGCCCAAATGGACATAATTAGAGCTGTGCACGCTGACAACAGCTCCAATGAATACGAGAGAAAAATGCATACACACACTACACAAAAAGTGGGTAGGAGAAAAATGGACAGAATAACGATTGTAAGTGGAGGGGGGGGGGGGGGGAGAGAGGAGGAAAAGGACCAAGAGAGAGCGAGCGAGCGGAGGAACGAGGAAAGCGAGAGAGACAGGAGAAGAGAAGGGATATTATATTTTCTTTCTGCTCCTGGGGACACCGTTGGAAAGTCCAAGCAGAGAATCTGAGAGGAGAGAGAGAAGCGAGACGAGAGAAGTGAGAGAGAGCTGGACGGAAGAGAGAGACGAGAGGGGGAGCGAGGAGAGATGTGAGACAGAGAGACGGGACAGACAAAAGGACCAGACAGACAGGGACAGACCGAGTAGAGACAAGAGAGAGTAGGAAAGAGAGAGAGCGGAGACAAGAGAGGAGGACAGGGACAGAGAGACAGAAAGAACGAAAAGGGGAAAGACCAGAGAGGGAGA